>JAODAL010025975.1:0-57609 GCA_025379985.1 Phyllomedusa bahiana
CGTGGGAAAGTGTGATGGCTCGCGTAGGCCCGAGGCCACTGTTAGAGAGGGTCTCTATATTTGTATAGTTAGTGGCCAGACGGCCGAGGATTTTATTTGTTTTGTTTTCGGTATATGTCTACCGTGCCTGAATAAAACTGGCTGAGGCCAGATTCAACTGAAGCCTGTGTTGGAGTGCCATTATCCGTTTACCAAAGACAGCGATCCGAGAGCTAAATACCCCCAAGACGGTCCAAGATGGCGTCCGGACGTGAGGCGTCACAATATATATATATATATATATATATATATATATATATTATATATATATATTTTATTATTATAATTGTTAGTATGTATGGATTGCTATAATTGGGTGCTTTGTATCAAGTTGTGTATTTTAATCAATATTTTTTGAATAGTTTTATCACATTGACCATTTTATGAACATTGGTTACCAATCAGTCTTAATATATGTATGTCCATAAACATGTGTTTTTGTTCACATTCCATTGCTTCTGTCCTGCCTCGTTTTAGATGTGCACTAGCTGCACCCAGTTTCAAATAGCTTCCTTGTCTGTTATGGTGCTTTCACACAGCGCAGTTTTGAACTGCCTTTATTACCAGCAAGCTTCTTTCAGTTGTCTAAATTGTTCAGAAAGATGTTTCAAGTAAGTAATCAATGTGTGTTTGAAGTCTTGTGGATAACAAACACACTAATTGATTACTCACATTCCAAACAGTTTAGATAAGTGAAAGAAGCTTGCGGGTAATAAAGGCAGATAATTGAAATGCAGCTAAAACTGCACCAAAACTGCGCTGTGTGAAAGCACCCTTAGTACGTTTGTTGAGAACTTATTGAGAGAGTGTGTTAAGGTTAGAGATGGACGAATTTCTCAAAAATTCGGTTCGCCGACTTTGCCGAATTTTCCGACAAAATCCGTTTTGGTCCGAATGACTTCGGGACGAATCGCATTAAAAAACAGCTATTTTCTGGCTGCACAGAGCCTGTAGGGTGCTGTAAAACATTGTGCCATGCTTAAATATGCAGAGGGAGCTTGGTTTGTTCTTCATTCAATGCTGTGTTTTAGTATGACACGCACATGACTGCCGCCGCTCTTAGGATCGCGTCACTCTAAAATTCCCTGGGCACTTAAGAGGGCAAAACTGACCAAAAAACCGAAGGGGAATGTAGCCTGATAAAGTCATGGCAACGCCAGCTGGAAAAAAACAAGCTGATTGCTAAGATCCTACCATAGCGTCAAAGAACACAGTAGTAGGTTACTGGAGCCTGCACAGGTCTCAGCAAAGTAAGGGGACGTCACAGCATGGGTCACTCCATGAGGCCACAGCTTTAAATAATCACAGAATATGACAGAACCTGTTCTGTTAAACACTGATACATGTAGAGGCCCCCCTGAATGAGTGGAGAGGGTGTCGGCAGTAATTTTGCGTTGACGTCTCTGATCATTTTGCCCTTCCTTTCATCCGTCAGTGTCCGCTTTCAATCGGTCAATAATCCATCAGTATTGCTAAAGCCAAAAACAAACCGTAGTTGATCCAAAACAGAGATGACCAGTAAATGGGATATTTGCATGTCTTCTGTGTTCTGTATCCACTTCTGCTTTTGGCTAGACAATCCTGATCCTTCCCGTTCTTTCTGACAGGTGAAAAGAAGGGAAGAACCAAACATAGTGGCAACATCATATAATGGTGGAGGGTGGAAACAACATTAGGAAACCACAGGGTGTTCCAGTGAGACAGCGGTCACTTGGCAGCAGCAAGAGTAGGCCACAGAGTGGCACAAGGACAAATTCTGGAAGTGGCAGCAACATCAGGAGCCCACAAAGTGGCACAATGACACAGTGTGGAGATGACGTCATCAACAGCAGCAACATGAGGTCAGAGAGTGGCACAATAACAAATTATGGAGGTGGCAAAAAACAGGAGTAGGCCACAAAGTGGCACAATGACAGAGGGTGGAGGTCACGGCAGCAGCCACAGTAACCGCATGAAGTCAGACAGTGGCACAATGACAGAGTGTGGAGGTCACGGCAGCAGCCATAGCAGCAGCATGAGGTCAGACAGTGGCACAATGACAAATTCTGGAGGTGGTAAAAACAGGAGTAGGCCACAGAGTGGCACAATGACAGAGTGTGGAGGTCACGGCAGCAGCAACAGCATGAGGTCAGAGAGTGGCACAATGACAGGGTGTGGTGGGCACGGCAGCAGCAACAGCAGCATGAGGTCAGAGATTGGCAGAATGACACAATGCGAAGGTCACGGCACCAGCAATAGCAGCAGCATGAGGTCATAGAGTGGCACAATGACAATGACAATGAGTGTGGAGGTAGGTGGCAATACCAGTCCCTGATAAAGATGGTGGTAGGCAGATGGAGAAACTGGCATCTTGACAAAGTCAGTCGTTCCACATTTCCCGTCGACAAGCGGGTTCTCCTTGGGGTAACGATGGCCCCAGCCGCACTGAACACCCGCTCTGATGCCACACTACTGGCCGGGCAGGACAGCTTCTCCACTGAAAACTCAGCAAGTTGCGGCCACACATCCAGTTTGGCTGCCCAGTAGTCCAGCAGATCTTCTAACTGGGGTGGCAGAGTGCTGTCCAAGTAGGCCACCACCTGTTGGTTCAGGGTCTGCGCCAGGTCCTGCTGCTGCTGGCGAGTGCCCTCCTTACTAGGCGGGTGAAGGAAGCTGTTCATCAGCGACTCCAGACTTAGGTTGCTTCTAATGGAGCTGGTACTGCTCCTACCCCCCCCCCTCCTACCTTCCCACAGCCGCCGCGGCAGTAGTCCGTGCGCACGGAGGAACCCCCCGGTCAGACCTGGCAGAGGATGGACGCTGCCGCACATCGGCAGCGGCCAACTGACTACGGAGGATTTCTCTATAGTATTAGAGTTTGTCCTCCCTCTCAGCAGCTGGCAAAAAGGCTCTCATTTTGGACCTGTAGCGAGGGTCCAATAGGGTGGAGAGCCAGAAGTCATCCTTCTGCCAGATGGTGACTATTCGGCTATCACTAGCCAGGCAAATCAGCATGCTGCGGGCCATCTGCACAAGTGACTCTGAGGGACTCCCTGCCTCCATCTCCACTGTATACTGCCACGGTGCTTGCGGGTCATCTGCCTCGTCTTCTTCATCTCCATCTACCTCCTACAGCTGCCCCTCGTCTCCAGTCCCCTGCCCAGACAGATTTTTCAGCATCTGTTCCAGTACATGAAGCAGTGGAATGACATTATTCATCCCGCAGTCCTGGCGACTGACAAATAACGTGGCCTCCTCAAATGGCCTCAGCAAACGGCAGGTGTCACGCATGAGGTGCCACTGGCTGACATCAAAGTTACACAGGGGAGTACTCCTGTCCGCCTGGATCATCAAAAAATCGTTACTGGCATTTTTCTGTTTATACAGTCAGTCCAACATGTGCAGGCTGGAATTCGAACAGGTGGAAACATCGTGATATGATGGAGCAGCACTTGTGGAGGCTGAGATGGTGGAGGAGGAGGAGGCGGACATTGGCGCAGGAGCAGCAGTTTGACAATGTGGAGGGAAAAGCGGCGTCTCCTGTCCAAGTTGTTGGTGTGGCTGGGCAGGAAGCACATTCACCCAGTGGGTCGTAAAGGACATGTACTGGCCCTGACCGTAGTTACAGCTCCACACGTCCGCACTGCCGTGCACCTTGGAACAAACCGATAAGCTCAAGGACTGGCCCACATTCTGTTCTACATGTTTGTGAAGGGCTGGTACTGCCTTTTTGGAAAAGAAATGACGGCTTGGAACTCTCCACCTCAGCTTGGCACAAGCCATTAGTTCTCTGAAAGGTGCAGAGTCCACCATTTGGAAAGGGAGGGACTGCAGAACCAACAACTTGGACAGGAGCATGGTCAGCTTCTGCACCTTAGGATGGTTGGACGCATACTGTTGTCTCTTTGCAATCGCCTCGTTGAACGACTGCTGGCACCATGAGTAGCGAAGAGCAGGAGCATCTGGACCGGGAGATGGTATCAAAGAGAAACAGCTCCCTTCTGCAGAGGTGGTGGAGCCTTGACTGGCTGCAATGGTGTGCGTGCCACTGGGCGCTGCTGCTGCAGGATGGACCACCACATCTGAGCCACATTTCTCCCAGGCCACCGGATGGTGACGCTGCATGTGTTGACTCAGGGCCGTGGTGCCAACGTTAGCTCCCTGGCCATGCTTCACTTTAAGCCCACAGATTCTACATATACCCATATTCGGCTCCTCCGGTGTCTTAGCAAAGAACTGCCACACCGTCAAGTAGCTGATTTTACCGCCTACGCTCCGCACTGAGGGACTACTACCACCGCTGCCTCGCTGAGCCCCTGTGCCGCTACTTTCTTGGACCTGGGAAGCAGGTTTTCTACCCTTTGGCTGCTTGGCTCCCGACGTCGCACTTCTGCTGCCTGTAACGGTACGGCGACAACCAACGTACGCCGAAGTGCCGACCGCTGACATCCGGGTGTGGATCCTCTGTGATCACCGTAGGCGAGATGGTATATGGAGACCACGCCAGGGAGCGGAGTCTAAGGAGCCCCTGGTCTTCACCAGAGCCCGCCGCAAAGCGGGACGGACTTCTCTGCGGGGACCCCCAGGATGCTACCCCTGATGTGGCTACCTGCGGTGACAGCTGAGGTGCAGGACAGGAACACAGGCGATGGTAGACAGGAACATAGGTAGCATGTGCAGCAGGATACAGCCGGAATAAACGTACACATAGCAACATCAGGATACGGCAGGAACAGGACAGGTAACACAGCAGGATACAGCAGGTACAGACCAGGGATCACGGCAGGATACAGCAGGAACAGGAGAGCACATACAGGACGGGGATCACGGCAAGATACAGCAGACACAGGACAGCAGAAGACGACAAACATATGGTCAGGAGCTCTGATGAAAGACTCTAGCTCAATGGAAAGACTCATCATGAGACTGCAATGGACTGACCCAGAGCAAAGGCAGAAACTTCCTCTTATAGTCAGGGGTCATAGGTAAAGAGGAAGGTGCATAGGACAGGAAACCAATAAAAGGCAGGAAGCTGCGGCACACGCGCCCTAGGAGGCACAGTGTGCACACAGGACCCCAGGAAGCAACAGGACAGGCACGTACCAGGAAGGCACGACACGCTTGCGGTCCATGGCAGGGGACCGCGGCATGATCCGTGACACTGCCCTGCAGACTCACGGCCACACTACCCACTTGCTGGATGCGCCGCTGCCTGACGCGCAAGCTGACTCCCTTTTCTCCTTTCGATGATGAAGCCTTTGCTTCACCCGGCTCCCAAGTGCGGTTGGCTACATCATCATCGATTATTGTTTGATCTTCACTGCTGCACTCTCCTCAAACGGTACTTGGTTTGAGAGGCTGACCCCTCAAAAATGTCCCTCCCTTGCCTACTCTCCACATCTATACTTTGCCGCCTACTGCAAGATCAAAGGCTAATGGCCCCATTTCTTCGATGCCCAAAGTAGCTGCTGACTGTCCTTATCAAATTCGTTCATCCTCGCTTGTATTGTGCGCGAGCCCAGAACCACATAGTTGATCTCTGGCTGAGGGAACCGGTTATGACAGGAAGGCGGGTTGAGTAGACAGGTGAAAGCGCATGACCTCTTCCCTGGCCTTGCCAACATATGGTTTTTGTCTGACGTTCCCACCAGACTCTTGGCAGGGGGTTGTCAGTTAGAGATGGGAGGCGAATTGATTCAACGAAGTGGAATTCGTTTAAGAATTTCAGGGAAAACTTTCGGTTCGGACCGATGTCGAACTTTGGGTTGTACTAGGGTGAAGAAGTGTGCTTTGATTGATAAAATGGCTCGAGAACATGGAGCTTTTACTTGGGGCAAAGCACTCTGGGTGGTAAGAAGGGCTAGCCTGCATGTCATGTGGCAGCAGATGAAGCAATCAGAAGACCGGCGGGGAGGGATTCTGTGACGTCACGCACTGATATCAAGATCCTCCTCCGAGGCGCGCCCTGGGAGCTCACACTCCTCTCATGTACTGATAGGGAAGGTGCTGCTGCGTGAGTGATAGCGCTTTATGAAGATCTGATTTTTTATACAGCGATTCTGTGGGGTGTGCTCAGCTTGTCTCTGAGATGTTCTCTGGAATGTGGCTTTTTCTGATTTTTTGGGGTATTGGATCTGAAATCCTGTGTCGCGTCACCTGCAGCTGCATATACATTCAATATCCACGTGGGATCTAAGCAGTTCATGTCTGTATTTCATTTAAAGAAACAGCGTTTTTTAAAAATTACAAATACCATACTTTCCATTTTTGGCTGCTGAATTCTATTGCGCATTTACATCCAGGGGTTTTTTAAGCGTTGTTTTGCTGGTGTGCTGACAAAAAATAAAACGTCTTTTTCAAAGCCAAATATATATATTTTTTTTTTGGTAGCCTAATTCACAAGCAAAGGCAAATTACAACTGTATTATCGTGCTTGTGTGGGCGTAGATAAAACACGCTATTGTAACAAGCTACTAGTTTGTGCGGCTAAATTCTTTGGCGGCAATTTACATCCAGGGGTTATTAAGCGTTGTTTTGCTGGTGTGTGACATAAAAATAAACCGTTCTTACTTTCATCGCCAAATATTTATATATTTTTTTGGTAGACAATTCACAAGCAAAGGATAATTACAAGTGTATATATTGGTGTGTGGCGTAGAAAACACGCAATTGTACTCACGCGACAAAGATACTAGTTTGTGCGGTTCATGTCTTTGGCGCTAATTTACATCCAGGGGTTAAATTAAGCGTTGCTTTTGCTGGTTGTGCTGACAAAAATAAACCGTCTTTTTCATCGCCAAATATATATATATTTGTTTGGGTTAGCACTATTCACTAGCAAAGGCAAATTTCAACTGGATCTCTTGTTGTGTGGCGTAGAACACGCAATTGTCAACAGCTACAGTTTGTGAGGCTTCTATTCTTTGGCGCAATTTACATCCAGGGTTATTAAGCGTTGTTTTTGATGGTGTGCTGACAAATTATAAACCAGGTCTTTTTCTAAGCCAAATTATATATTTTTTTTGGTAGCCTATAATTCACAAGCAAAGGCAAAGTGACAACTGATATCTTAGTTGTGTGGAGTTGGATAACACGCATATTGTAACACGCTTCTTAGTTTGTGCGGCCTCAATTCTTTGGGCAATTTACATCCAGGGGTTAATATTAAGCGGTGTTTTGCTGGTGTGCTGACAAAAATAAAACCGTCTTTTTCTACGCCCAAATATATATATTTTTTTTTGGGTAGGCCTTATTCACATGAGCAAAGGCAAAATTACAACGTATCTCTTGTTGTGTGGCGTAAGATAACACGCATTTGTAACACGCTACTAGTTTGTGCGGCTCTAATTCTTTGGCGCAATTACATCCAGGGGTTAATTTAAGCGTTGTTTTGCGGCAATGTGGGACAAAATTAAACCGTTCTTTTTCCTACGCAAATATATATATTTTTTTTTGGTAGCCTAATTCACCATGCAAAGGTAAGTACAAACGGTTTCTCTTGTTGTGTGGGTAGATAACAAGCAATTGATAACACGCTACAAAGCTATAGTTTGTGGCGGCTCTATTCTTTGGCGCAATTTAACATCTCCAGGGGTTAATTAAGCGTTGTTTTGGGTGAGCTGACAAAATAAACCGTCTTTTCAACGCCAAATATATATATTTTTTTTTTTTTGGTAGCTATTCACATGCAACAGGCCAATTTACAACTTTATCTCTTTGTGGTTGTGGCGTTGGAAATATACACGAAATTGTAGAACACGCTACTTAGTTTGTGGCGGCTCAATTCTTTGGCGCAATTTTACATCCAGGGGTTATTAAGCCGTTGTTTTGTCTGGTGTGCTGACCAAATAAAACCGTCTTTTTCAACGCCAAATATATTTATTATTTTTTGGTAGCTAATATCACAAGCAAAGGCAAATTACAACTGTATATCTTGTTGGGTGGCGTCAGAAAACACGCATGTAACTCGCATACTAGTTGTGAGGCTTCAATTCTTTGGCGCAATTTACTTCCCAAGGGGTTAATTAAGCGTTGTTTTGCTGGTGTGCTGACAAAAAATAAACCGTCTTTTTCAACGCCAAATATATATATTTTTGTTTTGGTAGCCTAATTAACCAGCAAAGGCTAATACAACTGTATCTCTTGTTGTGTGGCGTACGGAAATACACGCAATTTGTAACCACGCTACAAAAGCATACTAGTTTGTGAGGCTCATTTCTTTGGCGCAATTTAACATCCAGGGGTTAATAAAAGCGGGTTTTGATGGTGTGCTGACAAAAATTAAAACCGTCTTTTTTTCATCGCCAATATATTTATTTTTTTTGGTAGCTAATTACACAAGCAAAGGCAATTACAACTGTATCTCTTGTTGTGTGGCGTAGATAAAAAAACGCAATTGTACACGCTACTAGTTTGGTGCGGCTCAATTCTTTGGAGCATAATTTACATACAGGGGTTAATTAATGGTTGTTTTGCTGGTGTGCTGACAAAAATAAACAGTCTTTTTCAACCCCAAATATATATATTTATTTGGTATCCTAATACACAAGCAAAGTAAAATTACAAATTTATCACTTGTTGTGTGGCGTAGAAAAATCACGCCAAGTGTAACACGCTACTTGTTGGTTGCGGCTCAATTCTATTGCGCAATTTACATCCAGGGGTTAATTAAGCGTTGTTTTGCTGCTGTGCTGACAAAAATAAACCGTCTTTTTCAACACCGAAATATATACATTTTTCTTGTAGCCTAATTCACAAGCGAAGGTTAATTAAGCCTGTTTGTGCTTTTACATTTAGTAAAACACACAGTGCTTGTAAACGACACATACAAGTAAATTTTTCCTGGCCATTTGTGGAGCGCAATTTATATCCAAGGGTTACCCAGCTTGTTACTGGGTTCATTTGGAGTCAAAAACAGGGTGTATATTTATCATATACAGATAGCTTCATCAAACAGTGTCTGTACATTTTAGAACAAACAGTATGTCAGACAGAGAGGTGGCAGGCTCTGCAAATGCGAGTGGCAGTGGCACAAACATTTCTGAAACGGGCCCAGGTCGCAGCACAGCAAGGGGACGTCGCAGCAGGGGTCACTCGGTGAGGCCACAACTGCCGCTGTCATCTAGCGGCCGTGTGTTGTTCAGCAACCCAAGGGTTCTTGATTGGTTGACTAGGTCATCCTCTTCCTCCCAGATGACATCTGACAACCCCAGCCAAGAGTCGGTGGGAACCTCAGACACAACACTTAGTTGGCATGGCCCGGGAGCGGGTCAGCGGCCCTCACCTGTCCTCAGCCCGCCTCTGTCCCATCCAGTTCCCTCAGCCAGGGATCTACTATGTGGTCTGGGCTCAGCGCCACTATATAGCGAGGATGAACAATTTGAGGAGGGCAGTCAGCAGCTACGTGGCAGCGAAGAAATGGGGCCAATATCCCCAGCTTCTTGCAGTAGGCGGCAAAGTATAGATGTGGAGAGTGGCATGGGAGGTCATGTGGTGAGAGGTCAGCCTCGGCTTACCAAGACCGGTGATGAGGACAGTAGTGACGATGAAAACACAAATAGATGATGATGTAGCCGACCGCACTTGGGAGCCGGGGTGAAGCAAGGGCTTCATCATCGTATGGAGACGAGGGCGTCAGCTTGCGCGTCAGGCAGCGGCGCAGCCAGCAAGTGGGTTGTGTGGCCGTGTGTCCGCAGGGAGCAGCAGTGTGAGGTCGGGAGCCAAGCGGCCACGGGGTAGAAAACCCGCTTCGCAGGTCCAAGACAGTAGCGGCACAGGGGCTCAGCGATGGGCGAGCGGCGGGCAGTAGTCATCAGTGCGGAGCAGTTGGCGGTTAAAATCAGCTACTCGGCGGTGTGGCAGTTCTTTGCTAAGACACCGGAGGAGCCGAATATGGGTATATGTAGAATCTGTGGGCAGAAAGTGAAGCGTGGCCAGGGAGCTAACGTTGGCACAACGGCCCTGCGTCAACACATGCAGCGTCACCATCGGTGGCCTGGGAGAGAAACGTGGCTCAGATGTGGTGGTCCATCCTGCCGCTGCAGCAGCCAGCAGCGGCACAAGTCGGGCACGCCATGCCATTTCAGCCAGTCAAGGCTCCACCACCTCCTGCAGAAGGGCAGCTGTTTTCTTTGTCATCCTCTCCCGGTCCAGATGGCTCCTGCTCCTGCTACTCATGGCGCAGCAGTCTTTCAGAGAGGCGATTGTAAAGAGACAACAGTATGCGTCCAACATTCCTCAGGTGCTGCAGCTGACCGTGTCCTGTCAAGTGGTTGGTACTGCAGTCTCCCTCCCACTTTCAAATGGTGGACTTGCACCAATTCAGAGAACGTAATGGCTTGTGCCGAGGCCGAGATTGAAGAGATCCAAGCCGTAATTTCTTTTCCAAAAAGGGAGCTAGTACCAGCACTCATATATTGTAGAACAGAAGTGGGTCAAAGTCCTTGAGTTATCGGGTTTGTTCGCAAAGGTACACGGCAGAGCGGACGTCTGTGAGCTGTAAACTACGGTCAGGGCCAGTACATGTCCTTTACGGCCCCTGGGTTGAATGTTGCTTCCTGCCAGGACACCAACAACTTGGACACGGAGACGCCGCTTTCTCCTCCACGTTGTCAAACTGCTGCTCCTGCGCCAAATGTCGCCTCCCTCCTCCTCCACCACCACCACCATCTCAGCCTCCACAAGTACTGCTCATCATACTCATGTGTAGGGCACAGCGGTGTCCACGCAGATCTACACCTAGCTTGCTGTGCGACGAAGTCACACAGGGGAGGAACTTGTCCGCGTCATGCAGCAACGAAATCGATGTGTGGCTTTTCCGCGCCAACTGCAAATCGGAACCATGGTGACGGACAATGGAGGAACATGGTGTCGCGCTTTGCACCCGAGGAGGGGATGGTCCATGCGCCCTGCATGGCGCACCGGGTTCAATTGGTTGTAAAAAAGGTTCCTGAAGTCTTCCAACGATCTTCAGTACATTCTGAAAATGGCCAGGAAAACTGTCATGCACTTTATCCATTCGTACAAAGCAGGAACACCCTCCTCGGTTGCTAAGCGGCAGAACTGGCATCCCCCAACACGCTTGAATGCGATGTTTCCCAACACCGCTGGAATTCCAGCCAGACATGTTGGACCGACTGTATGAACATCGAGAAAAGGCCATTAACGATTTTTTTTTGATGATCCAGGCAGACAGAACGTACTCCCATGTGTAACTTTGATGTCAGCCAGTGGCAGCTCATGCGTGACACCTGCCGTTTGTTGAGGCATTCGAGGTAGGGCCACGTTATTTGTCAGTCGCCAGGACTACGGGATGAAATAACGTCATTCCACTGCTTCATGTCCTGGAACAGATTGCTGAAAAATCTGTTAGTGGGCAGGGGATGGAGATGTGGCGACTAATCTCGTGGCCACATGAAGGTTCCGTTGGGGGACTGAATGGAGGAGGAGGAGGAGGAGGAGGACATTGGAAGCAGCAGAAGCATTGTACTGGTGAAAATGAGTGGATTTTCTACCCAGGTGACAAGGAGGGGAGGAGCTAGAGAAGCAGTGGAGGGGTGAATGGAGATGAGGAAGACGAGGCTGATGACTCCAAGCACCAGTGGACAGTATACAGTGGAAAAAAAAGGAGGCAGGGGAGCCCCTCGGAGTCACTTGTGCAGAATTGTCCAGCAGCATGCTTATTTGCTGGCTTAGTGACAGCCGAATAGTCAGCATCCGGAGGGGCAGAGGTTGAAATTCGGCTCTCCACCCTATTGGACCCTCGCTAACGGTCCAAATGGGAGCCTTTTTACCCAGGCTATTGAGAGGGAAGACAAATCAATATACTATAGGGGAAATCCTCCGTAATCAGTTGCGCTGCACTATGTGCGGCATCGTCCCTCCTCTGACAGGTCTGACCTGGGGACGGATCTCCAGCGTCAGTCTACTACTGCCGCGGCTGTGGGGGAAGGTGGGGGGGTAGGAGCAGTACCAGCTCCCATTCAGCCAGTAAACCTAAGTCTGGAGTCACTATGAGCAGCTTCCGTCCACCCGCCTAGTGAGGAGGGCAGTCCCCAGCAGCCAGCTTAGCAGCAGAAGGGAGCATGGAGCTTTCCTGAACCAACGGTTGTGGCCTACTTGAGACAGGCACTCTGCCACCCCAGTTAGGAGTTCGCTGGAATATGGGCAGACAAAAACTGGATTGTGTGCCGCAACCTTTGCCGAAGGTTTGCAGTGGAGAAGCTGTCATGCCGGCCAGTAGTGTGGGCATAAGAGCGGGGTGTTCAGTGCGGGGGGCCATCGTTACCCCAAGGACGAAACCCGCTTGTCAAGGGAAATGTTGACGATCTGACCTTTGTCAAGAGAATCAGGCGTGGATCGGCAAAGGATTTCCACACACCAATGCCTTAGGCGTCAGTCTGGTTCAAACTACCTGCCTCAGCCACTATTTGATGCCGCCACCCGCCTGAAGCCACACATCTGCTGATAGATTTCTCCATCTGCCTACCACCGTTCTCGTTACCAGGGACAGTATATTGCCCACCCACCTCTACCCTCTGTCATTGTGCCACTCTATGTGCTCATTCTGCTGTGTGTACTGTTTGCCGTGACATACCGACACTGTGTCATTGTTGCCACTCTGCGGCCTTGGTACTGTTTAGCCACCCGCAGGAATGTCCATTGTCGCCACTCTCTGACCTCCATGCTGCTGCTGTGGAACTCATGTGTGCCCTCCACACTGTGTCATTGTGCCACTGTCTTACCTATGCTGCTTGCCGTGGCTGCTGCGTGCCCATCCACACTGTGCCCTACTCCTAGTTTTTGCCACCTCCAGTATTTTTGTCATTGTGCCACCTGTCTGACCTTTTTCATGCTTGACTGCCGATGGCTGCTGCGTGCACCTCCACACTGTGTCATTGTGCCCACTGTCTGACCTTATGCTGCTGCCTGGTTTGCTCCTGCCGTGCCCTCCACACTGTGTCATTGTACACTCTTTGGGCTACTCCTTTCTTGCCAGCTCCAGAATTTGTCATTGCTGCCACTGCCTGACCTCATACTGCTGCCGCTGCTACCTCCACTGTGTGATTGTGCCACTCTGATGCCCTCCTAATACTGTTTTCCACTCCATAATGTCATTGTGCCACTGTCTTACCTCATCATGCTGCTGCCGTGACCTCCACACGGTATCATTGTGCCACTCTGTGGCCTAATACTGTTTTGCCGCTCCTAAATGTCATTGGTTTCACTGCCTGACCATCAGACTGCTGCCGCTCGTGACCTCCCACTGTGTGATTGATGCAATCTGTGCCCTTAATTACTGTTTTTCCAACACTCCATAATGTCAATTGTGCCACTGTCTGACCTCATACTGCTGCTGCGGTGACCATCCACACGGGATCATTGTGCCACTCTGTGTCCTAATACTGTTTTGCCGCCTCCTTAATGTCATTGTTGCCACAGCCTGACCCTCATACTGCTGCCGCCGTGACTCCACAACTCGGTGATTGTGCCACTCTGTGGCTTAATACTGTTTTTCCGCATTCCATAATGTCATTGTTGCCCACTGCCTGACATCATACTGCTGCCGCGTGACCTCCCTCTGGGTGTTTGTGCCACTCTGTGCCTAATACTGTTTTGCCACCTCCAGAAATGCCATTGCGTGTGCCATGGTCTGACCTCATCTGCTGCGCCGTGACCTCCACAACTGTTGTTGATTGTGCCACTCTGTGCCCTAAATATGTTTTTCGCTCCATACTGTCATTGTGCCACTGTCTGACCTCATACTGCTGCTGCCGTGACCTCCACACGGTTTCATTGTGCCACTCTGTGGCGTGATACTGTGTTGCCGGCCCCCATAGATGTCATTTTGCCACTGCATGACACTCATACTGCTGCCGCTGTGACCTCCACTGTGTGAATAGTGGCCACTCTGTGCCCTAATGCTGTTTTTCACCTCCATAATTTACATTGTGCCACATGTTGACCTCATACTGCTGCTGCCGTGACCTCCACATGGTTTCATTGTGCCACTCTGTGGCCTAATTACTGTTTTGCGCCTCCATAATGTCATTGTGCCACTGCCTGACCTCATACTGCTGCCGCAGTGACCTCCACTGTGTGTGATTGTGCCACTCTGTGGCTTAATACTGTTCTTTCCGCCTCATAATGTTCATTGTGCACACTGCCTGACCTCATACTGCTGCCGCCGTGACCTCCACCACTGTGTGATTGTGACTCTGTGGCCTAATACTGTTTTGCCACCTCAGAATTGCATTGGTGCACAGTCTGACCTCACTACTGCTGCCGCCGTGACCTAACACTGTGTGATAGTGCCACCTGTGGCCTAATACTGTTTGCCGCCTCCAGAATGTCATTGTGCCACTGCCTGAACCTCATCTGCTGGGCTGCCGCCGTCACCTCCACACTCTATCACTATTGTTGCCACCTGAGCTCTCAGCTTGTTTTTTTCAGCTTTCGCTAGATGCTTTATCAGGCTACATTCCCGCTTGAGTTTTTTGGTCAGTTTTGCCCTCGTAAAGTGCCCAGGAAATTTATAGTGAAGCGATTCTAAGAGCGGCGCAGTCATCGTGCGTCGTCTAATACTATAAAAACAACATCTGTATTACCGGACTCCAAACCAAGCTCCCTCTGCATATTTAAGCTTGGCACAACGTTCTACAGCACACTCGAGGCTCTGGGCAGCCTGGAAATAGCTGTTTTTTTAACGTGATTGTGTCCGAAGTAATTCGGACACGAAACGAATTTTGTCGGAAAAATTAGGCGAAGTGACCGAACCGAATTTTGAGAAATTCCGGGGCCCATCTTAGTTTAATACCCTCAGCCCATGGTACTCTTTGACCAAATACAAGCTTCACAGGCTCAGATAAGCCCACAGGGGAGCTAGCCCAGAGGTATGGTGGGCCCATGGGCATGACAGGCCTAGGGATGATTTTCAGGGAGAAAAGCAGAAAAACAGAGGTGGAAAGTAAGAGTGTGAGAGTCATGTAAAGTATATGCAATCAAATACCTACCGTAGGGTGAGGCCACAGAATCAACATCACTGGTTGGTCTCAAGAATCAACTCCACTGATCGGCAACCATGGGTTTACCCAGGTCTGATGCTCTACATCATCTTAAGTACGATCACTTTGTGATTCTGTCTATTTTTAGAGCTTCTGCAATTTAACATCAATATGTGAATGCTTAACACCAACATATTAAATATTGAAAAAATCAGGAAAGCTCATAGGAAACCTGCTCAAGACCAAAACAAAAAACATTGGACAGAAAGGATGCAGAGGGTGGATAAAAAAAAAGTTTGCAGCAAGACAGCAAAGTGAATGAGACATGAATTCCTAAAAAAAGAAACACAATGCTCTTTTTTCCTCACTGATCATAAATTAAATTAAATCAAACTGAAAAAGACCTATATTAAGCTCTCTTTTTTACAAATTCAGCACTTAGCTCAATTTAAGAAAAGGGATCATCCATGGGTGGCTTGAAAAAATATGTAGTCAAAGCTAATTGACTAATTATTTCTGTGATTGATTCCCTTACAGCCAATCTGTCCCATTTTAAAAATGTTCATCTATAGAAATATGTCTTGAACTTGAAATCCTACATTAAGTTCACGGTAAATTATATTAAATCAATAACAAGGATTTGAAAACACAGCTACAAATCAAATTGTTCACCATGAAAATTATTATACATTAATATTGATCACCTTTGAGGAACCTCTGCATTATCACATCACCTGGAGAAAAATTATCAAATACCAGAAAGCCAGGTTATTTTAGAGGGCATTATTTTAACTGGCATCTTTCCTTCCCTTTCAAACTATACACTCCTTGTGGAATTGTTTATGTACAAAATGTGTCTTTCCCCAAATATGTCACCTATAAAAGATCACAGAGTATTTGAGTATAAAAATTTCCAAACAGGAAGAAGAAAGCAAATCAAATGCTAAGACCTATTCCCTTACATCCTCATCCTCATTTTAATGAGCAGGAGAATGCTATGTAATAGCCCCCAAACTTCAGCCCCTTTAGGGAAGAGGTTCTTTAAGGCAACATCCAGGCTGAGACTTTCTACTCCACAAGAGGATTTTTGCCAACTACATGTGGTGAGATGTCTAAAAACATAACATATTTTATTTTGTGTTGTGTTATGTGCATTCTTTTTTAAATTATTTACTTTTACTTGTTTCCATAGGGGAGTAGAATTAGCAATTGTTTGATCGCTGGTACAATACATTGCAGTACATGACTGTACTTCAATGTTTTATACTGCTGTTAATTGCCATGCCAGGCCATGCTCTCAGGCACAGCCAAGTGTGTTGACCTCACAAACAACCTGAAGGCCTTTATTAGGCTCCTGGATTGATGTGGTAGCCATTGGCACCTTGTGATCGCAGAGCTGGGTACCGAAGGAGAGAGAGGGAGCTCCTTTATTCTGTCAAATCTCATGAATGCACAGTAGCAATTGACCATGGCATTTGGGATAAAGCGGCATTTGGGGAAAAATCAATAAACTCCAGTCCTGTCTTTTATTGCAGGACCCCAGCTATATTTTTATCTTCCAACATCTCTTGATTTAACTTAACATAAAGACCAGTATTCAGCAAAATAGCACTATATAGTATGGTGAGGCGAATCAATCTAGATTTGAATTACTATCAGATAAAAAAAAGAAAAAAAACTAAATGAGAGTACAGGATATACAGGTCCTGCATTTGTTACTATATATAGTCACCAATACAATAAAATCGGTAAAATAGTAGAAAATATAGTAGAAAATACCATTGCTATACCATATTGAAATTTTAGGCCATGTTCAGATGCTGGAGAAATGTTCTATTTATGCATGATAATATATTGAATCAACTTTTATCTAAACATTGCAGATTTATAACCAGAAAAGCACCTACCTTACACAGTCTATTGTCTCCAATGCATGATTAGTGATAGTTCGCGTAGGGAGACTTGGTTACTTTGTAAAGGTTTTTACAGATGTGGTTTATTGGTTTGTTCAAGTTATAAATATGCCAAACCTAGCAAAACTGTCGATAACTTGATAGATGGCACTAATCAAGATAAACTTTTACTAACTATAAATTAATAAATGTAATATATTTAATTAGTTGTATTTAATGTGTCAAGTCATATGTCGGTTATATGACACATAGATTAAAATATTTTGTGAACATATTTATGGTGCATTACACTCAGCTGTTAAAAATACTTACAATATTTAGAAACATTTTGTTGATAAAGATCAAGGAGATATTTCAGCATTCCACATTATTGGTATTGAAAGGGTATATAGATCAGTTCAGGGTGAAGACTCCAGATGCAGACTTTTAAATAGGGAAGTATTTGGGTTATTAATGATTAATACTAATCACGCTAGAAGTCTTAGCTTTAAGTGTGATCTAATTTTTAACTATTAGATGTTGTAGACATTTTCTACCATGTATTCACATTCAAACCTTTTCAGTGGGTTTATCTGTGTTGTACGTTTTACATTACGTTATTCCCAATGCATGGCCTGGGGGTTAGAGTACAGAGAACAATAAGGAGGGAATGCCTGTATCATGACCTTCCCTTCCCAGGTGCTGCATGGCCATGAAACAATATACTTGTTTAGCCAGAATTGTTCCTTGAAATAGTTTTTTCTCCATTTTTGCTTGTAAATAGACCTAGCAGAATAATATATATGCCTATAAATAGGTACTGTAATTTTTAAAAATTATTAATTATAATGAAAATTTTGAGTTTATGAAATATAATTGCGTAAAAATGCGCATATTTTCATCTTTTAATAATTTATAGTTTTTTTTCAGTAGTTTTCCATTAAGAATTGTTTCCAGTGAGAATGAAAATCCTGCAATAAGCAGTTTTGCTTGTTTAAATGCATTCAGGCTAAATAAAATGAGATTTATTGTACTAACATTAACGGTTTAAGTAAGTTAAGGCTAAAGGAGAACAACCAATAAGGTTAATTGAAGTCTGTGTCTTGTCCACATATCTCAGGGCCTGGGGACATATAGTGCAATAATAGCTTGTAGAAACACCAACTGTAGAAATCTGCCTTGTCATCAAACTGATTATGTTACCTCCAGGACATTTAGACACTAGTCAAGAGAAATTGTATTTAGGCTGAATCTTCCTTCACTGTAATTCAGTAATTAACTTGTACTATTAAATAGAAGCACATATTATTATTGGAATAATTGACAAGAGGAAACAATGGATGAATTATTACTACACAGTTACCTAATAAGTATTTTCTTTTGTGTTTCTATGGTAGAAGGCCTATAAAAAAGGATTTTCCCCAATAGATTGACACTTTTTTGTGTATTAAAACTGATTTAACCATTTCCTGATATGTAACACATATGTACATCACAATATCAAGTTGGGAGTATGGAGCGGGATAAGGAGCTGAGCCTGCTTCGTACATAGCAAGAGCCCATTGCTAGCGTACACCTCCTGCCAGTCGAAAGGATTCAAGATGCCACAGCATCTAAGCACATCATCCAATTGCTCCCCAAACAATGGTTGGCAGGCCTGCCATTTCACTGCACCTATTATCCCACGGGATTTGGGCAGGGTGTTTTTAAAAAAATTACTTTAAATAAAACAGTATGCTGCAAAAATATTAATATTCCCAGTAGGGTTAATAAAAGTTGGTCATCCCTTTCTTTTGGGGTAACTACCCAAGGTTACTAAAAATCTGTAAAAAAAAATTGTAAAATATTTTAAAAAAAGTTCAATCAATTTGCTGTTTATCATATAAAAAATAAATAAAAACATCCTGAACGGTGAAAAGCAGGGGACCATTTAGCCCAAAAAGGGAAATCAATAAAAAAACTACATTCCACTTCACAAAAACAGCTCTGTTAATGGAAAAATGAAAGATTTTTTGAGACAGAAAAAAAGCAAAGCAAAGCAATGTTTTTCAGGTTTCTAAAATTGTTAAGTCATAAGCCATATCAAAAAAAAAATTTGTTTTTTTTGCTTTTAAATCAAAATTTGACTGACCATAAAAAGTGTTTAAACCCATTTTTCATTTTTAAACAAAAATTTTTTTTTGGGGAATTACATAAAAATAAAACTTAATAGACAATGGGCCATATAGTTTTTTTAACCCATATTACCCTACAATAATTTTCTTTTGGTTTCTGATTACATAGCAATTACATAGCAATGAAATCCAATGATAATCAAATATTATTATTAAAAAATACAACTTGTCCCACATAAAGCAAGCCGTAGATGAGAGGTAGAGATAAAAGACAAAAATGTCATTAAGTAGGTTAAATGAGGTTTGTTTGCCAAAGTTTAAACTGGTACAGCTTCTAAAACCCCCATCTATTGTAAAGAAAAGGTAACTTTACATGGCTACTATTAAAATAAATATCTGTCCATATAATACATGCATGGGGTGGGAGCTCCTAAAAAAAGGGGGTCACGGGAAATGAAAACGGGATGGCTAAAACTCACTTTCCCTGGCCCACAAAAAACTAACAGAACCTCCTTTAACTTCATAAGTGCTCGGGAAAAAAAAATTTTGGGGGGTGCTCTGATAGGGTTTATGTGGGAAACAAGTAAATTTTTGCCCTAGACATTTTTCATACATGTAATCAGAAAAAACATTTTGTTTTTGCACATCAAAAAAAATTTTTTTTATTAAAAAAAACATATAGCCACTGGTGTGGCAAAAAATTACATAAAAAAATTTTCAAATTTCAAAAAAAACAGGGGAAAACCTATGGCCCTAAGGAAACTATAAAAAAGGAAAAAGGGGGAAAATTTGGAAAAAAGCATTATGCTAACAAAGGAAAATTTTGAAAAAATTTTGATTTTTCTTAGTTCACATTTTGGGCCAAAAAAGTTTAAAAACCGCCCTTTTCCGCAACTTAAAGGGGACCTCAGAAACAGGTGGGCCCTACGCTATTGTTCCCCTTTTCAAAACGGGGTCCTGTTCAGACCTGCAAAATTTTGGGGGACCCGAAAAAAACCTGCTTCAAAGCCCCAACTGGCACTGTTTTTTAAAAAAACCTGAAAAAAGGGGGGTGGGGGGGGGAAAAAAACAAAAATGGAGGCAGCCACCCTCCCCCCCCATAAAATTCAGAAAAAAAACACTTTTTTTTCCCAATAAAAAAAAACTTTGTTTAAAAAAAAAATAAGCACACTGGGGGTTGGGAGCAAAAATATAGACATTCAAATTTTAAATACAGTGGCACCAAATATGGACTAAGGAAAGATCAAAAAGGACATAGGAAATTTTGGAAAAAAAATTTTCTGCTAAATAGGATACCCGAAAAAAAAATTTTATGTTTTAAACACATTTGGCCCAAAAAAGCTTAAGCCCCCTCCGCAAAAGTCACCGGGCCTCTGTACCGGGGGGGCCCCACGATTTTTTGCCCCTCTACTGGGGTTTTGTTTAGACCTGCATACTTGGCCCAAAAATTGGAAAACCCAAAAAATCAAAATTTTTCATGTATCCTAGTTTCAGTAATTTTTTTTCCAAATTTTCCCAATGTCCCCCTTTTGGGTATTTCCTTAGTCCATAGTGTGTCAAATGTTAAATTTGGGAAAGTCCCCATATGTATTGCTGCCACACCATTTTGCAAATGTTTTAAATTTAAACAAAATTTTTTTTAAGTGCCAAAAACCAATGTTTTGTTTTGAAATTTTTTGTAGGGAGGACTGGCTGCCTCCATTTAAGTGTTTGCACCCCACCCACTTCCTCAGGTAAATCCCCTAAATGGCGCCCCTTTTTTTGAAAAATTTCGTTTTTTATAAATGTGGCCCCAAATGACTCGGGTTTTTGGGTTTTTAAAGGAAATAAGAAGAGATTACTTATAAATGCCATTCACAGGACAAATTTTATTACCCAGAAAATAACAGTACAAAAAAAAATTGGTAATTTTTAAAAAAAATTACCCTTTTTTATAAAATTTATAGACCTCTTTTCTAAAACTGGAAAAAACAAGAAGGGAAAAAAAAAAGAACTATGGATCACCTTGTAGCCCTTCAATTCATTTACATATATCAATCATGCACAAAAATATAAATTTAAGTGTACAGACATTTTTGTAAGAGCTGGAAAATTTGGGCTCTTTTGGTTTTAAAAAAGCAAAACCCCCTATTGTTATTGGGCATCTTTATGGGTTTAAAACCCCCTGGTGATGTTTAATTCAAAATGTGCTAAAAAGCCTTTGATGCAATTTAGGCTCCCCCAGGGGGCTTTGAAAAAACCCCTTGGGGGGTTTTGATAGTTCTTTCCCGATTAATTTATTTTAAAATTTAAAAGTGACAAAATTTCATATTTAAATTTTCATTTTTATAGGAATTTAAAAGTTAAATTTTTACAGAAAAAAACTTAAATTTGTTGTTTTGAGAAAATTAAACTGGGTCAAAATATAAGGGTGCCCATTGTTTTTAATTTCTCCGTATCTATGAGTTTTGAGATTTTAATTTTTTTATTCATAATTTTAAAAAGTGGGTTTTTCTTTTTTCCTAGCCCAATGAAAGGAAGATGAATTTTTTTTAAATTATTTTTTCCCCAAATTTTTTTATTGCTTGAACAAAGAAGTTCAAAAAGACAAGGTTTTATTTTTACTTTTATTTTCCCCATAATGGGCCAAAAAACATCAAAACTTTCTTTCAACCCAAAAGGTCACATGGGTTTTTCCCCAAGTTTCCTTAAGGTTTTTTTTGCTACTCTCCAAAAAATTTCCCCATTTACAATTTGGGATTTAAAAACAGGGGTCGCACTGGTAAAATAGGGCTTAACGAAACAGCCCAAATTTCAGCCCCGTGCACGAAAAAAGTGCAAATAGAGCGTGCCGAATTGGATCTACCTCAAACTTTAGAAAGAACTTATTTTTAAAAGAAAACCCTAAAATTTATTTTGAACCCGTATTCCCGGGGCCCCTGCCCGTGTACGCCTTTTTAAAAAAAATAGTGGTTTAAACCCTTAAAAAAATACCCACTTTAAAAAGGGGGCCCTGGCCCCCCCAAAGTCATTGCTCCCGTTAAAAACCCTAAAAAGGAACAAGAGGTGGGGGTCCCCGAGCTAAAATAAATTTTAAACTTTCTAACGAGCGTGAATAATCTCTTATAGAGTGTTGCTGCCGCATCTAACGCAAGTATGCGAATGATAAAAACTATAATGACCTCAATGTATTTATTCTAACAAAAAAATGTTATGCTTTCCTTACCCCCTAATGATTTATTATAATTGAAGGGGGCAATAAAAAGTGTTTATGATTAAATAACAAAGGAATTACAGTTTTTTATGGTGACCACTATTTATTTGAATTGGGGGCTACTCCATTTTCCCGACCATTTTAACCGCAGTAGCCTTAAAAACCTTGAAAAAAGGGGGTTTCCCTCATTCGCTGTTCCCAAACTTTAAAGCCCCGCAAACCAATCCCCAGATTTTGGGCCAACTTTAAATGGGAAATTTTCTTTTAAATGAAAAAAGTTTCTTTATGTTTTAAATTTTTTTTCCGTAACCCCCATTTGAACCACAGGCATCCCAATTTGCGCCAAGAAGGGAAAACCTTGTTTTGTAGTGGTCCAAAAACTGTAAAGAGTCATTTTCTTGAAGAGGGGGGCAAAAAATGTATTTTTGAATAAAGGGGCCTTTTAGTATTTCGCATGCCCCATTATAAAAAACGGGTGAAAAAAAAGTATTGAAAACGTCACCAATTTTTAAGAAATATATTTCTAAAGGGGGTATTGACATGAAAAATTTCACCAGATGTTTGGTTTAAAACCCCTTTATATCCACACAAAAAAAGAAATTTAAAAACCCTTTTATGCCATAAAATTTAAGGGTTTTGTTTTTAATAAAATGGAAAATGAACCCCAAAGGAAAAAATATTAACCTTTGGTTATTAAAATTTTATTTTAAAAACCTTTTTCACAAAAGCCATTGTTTGGGGATGAGACTTCAAGATTGGCCCCCTAAATGGGAAAAAAAACTAGTCACAGCCCCTGCTTTAAAATTTGGCCAAATTTGGCCAATTTTTTCCCAAATTTTGAAGGGTTTTATTTGGGCTCCTTCTATGAACTTTGAAATTTTTTTCCTTCCATTTTGTATTTTATTGGGGTTCCCGGGTTTTAAACCATTCTTTGGCCCGCTTTATTCCTTTCTCTTTTAAAACCAATTTAAAGTTTTCTTTTTCCCGTGGCCAATTAGGGATACCTGTCTTTCCGGAAATGACCACCCCATTTTCCCCTTTATCATCCTTTAAAGAAGGAAAGCAGAGGTTTCAAAGAATTTCCCTTTGGTAAAATTTGTCCATTCATCCTTCCTTCAAAAATTTTTTTAAAATTTTCCATTTCCGAATGCTGAAATACAGCCCCAAAACCATGGGTTTTTCCCAAAACAAAAATTCTCGTTTTTATATGGTGTTTTTTTTTGGGGTGTTTTTGGGAGTGCCCTTTTTTCCTCCAAAAACTTTGGGATGTTAAATTTTGGGGGATTCCAAAAAATACCAATTTTCAGTTTACATCTGACCGACTATATTTTTCCCGTAAATTTTTAGGCCTTTGTTTAAATGTTGTATACCTGCCAACTGTAGGTTTTTATCTGTAGTCTCCCACAGGTGGTCCTTTTTCTCTTGGGCTACTCATCTGATAAAACCCCTTTTTCAATCCACTTTTTGAAATCTTGGCTTTTTTTATGGTGAAATTTTTGTTCTTTTTCCAAATTCTGGGTTTAGCCCCCGCAGTGCTCCCCTTGAAAATTCTTAGTTTTGAAAAAATCTTCCCGTAAAACCCCAAAAAGGGGCCAAACCAAATATGTATTGACATCCATCGGTTGGAAGGGGGGTTTGGGGACGCTCAAACTGGTTTAACCCCATCATGAAGTTTTTGTGTGGCAACCCTTTGGAAAAGTTTCACCCTTTTTTTTAGGCCATCATTTTAACCAGCTGAAAAATTATTTTTCACTAAATGTCAGGATTGCCCTTTTTAATTTACTAATAGATTTTGGCCCGGTGTCATCATTCCTTTGGGGTTTTTGGAAACCCCTATTTTTCATGAGTTCAAAAACTTTTTCAAATTTGGCATCCCCTTATTATTACACATTTTTTTATGTACAACATGGTTTGATCTCTTTTAACTGTAAAGATTGGGAATGGGTTGTTTCTGAAATTGGGCGAGAATGTTTTTTCAATAGGGACCTCTAAAAAGAAAAAACATATTTTGAAAAATTTTGGGGGGGATGGGGGAAATGTTTTACAAAAGTTATAAGAGGCTGAAGATTGCAAATTGTTAAAGGTTTTCCCCCTTTTGTTTTTTGCACATTTTTTTTTAAAAAATTTAAACCCCTTTTTTATTTTTTAAATTTTACCTTGTCTGTGCCAGCAAAATTGTACAAACAGTTCACAGAGAAAGGAATCAAATCCCCTTCCCCAAAACAGATAAGGGAAACCATTCCCAAAATGTTTATGAGGCCGGTTTTTTAAAAAATCATTCCCAAAATAGGGGGCAAAAAAATCCCAGGGTAAAATGGAAAAAAAATTGCCCCAAATGGGAGGAATGCTAATGAACAAAACAGAAACCCACTATGTATGAACGGTAACCTGCCCCAAAATGCAGGAAACAATATTTTTCCCCCAAATCATACACCCTTTTTTTTTAAGCAGTCCCTCTTCCCCAAAGAATATAGAATTGTTTTTTGAGTAACTGGGTTTTTTCTTATTCTTTTCTTGGGGCAACTTTTCTTTGTAGCACTGGAGATTTTTTTTGCCTCTACGGCAATTTTTTTAAACGTTTTAAAAAACCAAATCTGGAACACAGAGGGCTCAGTATTACAAGTATTATGCAATGTTCACACTATGTTTATGCTTTCTGTCAACGGTATAAGTCAGGAGTGCTCCGATGGACGGAAAAAAAAACCCTTTTCACAATGATAGAACCCTGCCGTATGATAATCTGTCCTGAAAGTGCTAAAACAAAAAAATGGGGATTATCACTTTCAAAGGGGAAACAGTTTTTAAAATTCCCCCGAGGAAAACTTAATGAAGTTTTACACATGGGGGAAAAAATTGTTGGTATCCTTTCATTACAGAAACAATAACTCACAAGAGTCACCTTTAAATAAAATTGAAAATATCAAAAGGGAAAAAAAAAAAAATTTTTAAAATTTCTAAAAAAATTAAATAATAAAGTTCCCGCCCCTGGTTTTGAATTGGGGGGTTCCCAACCCGAAAAAAATGTTAAAAAAACACAGTAATGAAAAACCCGTCCCCGACAAAATGTGGGACCTGTAATTAATTTTTTTTGCAAACCTTTTTGAACCAAACCCTGGGAAAACAAAATATTTCGAAGGAACAGCGAAAAAAAAAAACGAACAGAAAAAGAAATCCCCAGTATAAATAACATAAATAAAACTTTTAGATTAAATGTACTGCAATTTTACCCTTTTATTTCCCCTAACCCGAAAAAGTTTCATTTATTACACCCAAAAACGTTGTTTCCAAAAAAAAAATTTTATTAACTTCCTTTTAAAGGGAGTTGCCCGTGGCTTGAGTTTGCACTTGGGGGGATTTAGTCTCAGTTTTTTTTTTAAATGAAATTCTAAAAAACTGTAAGGGTTGGTTTCCCCAAAGGCTTTTTTTTCCCCGGGAACCCCCGGATTTTGTGCGGTGGTAATTGAAAGCGCAAAATTCCCCCGTGAATAAAGGGGCGGGACCGGGGGGGGCCGGGGGGGCCCGGGGGGCGGGGCCGGAGAGCGGCCGGGCCCCCCGCTCCCGGGGGCCCCTAGACCCAAAGCAATTGTTTACGGCGCGTCCGCCGTAAATAATGTTGGGATTTTCACTTTTCCCCCCCGGCGGAAATTTTCCGAGGGGGGAGGGAGCGACGGAATTCCCCTGTTTTTTTTATGAAAGCAGTGGGGTTCCGTAAAGACCTTTCCCACGGGTTTGGGGCCGTAAAATTGGGGCGCAAAAACCGGGGCGGAATACGGGGCCAAAACCTCGGCAAATAAACCGTGTGAAGGGGGGCCCAACAGTTTCTCGGGTATCAATAACAACCCCAAATTTTTGTAACTTTTCCCAAAGAGGTCCCTGCCCCCGTCCACAGGGATTTTGTTGGGACTCCCTTTTGAGCCCAAAAGCTGTCTCCCGGTGTGAAGGTACCTTTTTGAGACTGCATGTTTTTTGCTTCTTTTCGGGGTTTTTAAAGGATTTTTTAAATTTGGGTCATAGAAGCTACTTCAGAATAGCCCAATGCTTTTTTATAAGCCAGGTTTTAGCTGTGTTTTGAGTCATTATCCTGTTTAAAGATCCATGACCTACAACTGAGACCATCTTTCTTTCCTTGGGCATCCCAAATGTGGGTTAAAAAAGCCCCTTTAAAATTCTTTAGATTTCATTAAACCTTGTGTGGTGGACCAGCGCGGCAAGGGTAGGCAGGGGAGAGGGAGGTGGGAGCTTAAAGCTGCGGGCTCCTGGGACCCGGCCCCTTTTCAAAAGGTGGTAGTAAACCTTTGCTGAAACTGCATCTTTTCATGCTCAACCCACACCCGGCACCCAAATGAAGGGGGTGGGCTGCATTAAAAAAGGGGAATATTGGGGGGTGGGGAGTTTTCCTTGGGGCACACTCCCGGTTTTCGGGCCCTCCCTCGGACCGCCCCCAAAGTAACTTTCCATCCAAAAAACCCTAAAAATTTAAACTCCCAACCCGGGGGAATTTATTAGATTAAGAGAAAATTTTAAACAAATTTGGAAGCTTATGAAAAAGAGAAGAAGATCATTACCAAAAGGGTTAAAAAGTAGAGGTTAAAAACTTGGCAGATGGGGAGGCATCCCTAAGCATTCAGAGGAAATAGGGGGTGAACTAATTTATACATCAAGGAGGAATAGACAAAGGGTAAGTTCCCGATATGTTTCACTACTGCTTTTAGCAGACAATTTTTTGAGATTACCAAAATTTAAACAAAAATACCTACCTGCCCCCACAGTAGATCCCCCCACTTCGAGGGGATTTTAAAGATGGGGTGTCGATTAAAAGTGGGCCCAATTTTTCCCAAAAAAATTTGGTTTGCTAAATTTGCCGAATTTCCCCTCAAAATTAAAATTCGGTCCGTTTACTTTTGGGGGGAATCACGTTAAAAAACAGCATTTCCAGGCCCCGCACAGAAACCCCGCAGGGGCTGTAGGAATTTGGGCCCCCTTTTAAATTTGCAGAGGGAGCCCTTTGGGTTTTGGGCTTTTAAAACAAAAGTTTTTTTTTTGTATGGGCACGCACATGGGCTGGCCCCCTCTTAAAAATCGCTTCAATTTTAAAAAATTTCCCTGGGGACTTAAGAGGGCAAAACTGAAACCCAAAAAATGAAAGGGGGGGTGTAGCCTTTAAAAATCCCCTGGCAGCGAAACTGGAAAAAAAAAAAAAGCTGAGGGGTCAGGTGGCAACAACAGTGACAGGGGTGTGCAGGTGACGGCCCGGGAGCCACAACCCGCATGATGTCAGACAGTGGGGACAATGACAAACTGGAGGGGGGCAAAAAAAAAGGGAGTAGGCCAAGAGTGGGACAATGACACAGTGTGTTGGGCCGGAGCAGGGCCCCAACAGCACAAGAGGTCAGGGCCCTTGGGGACCAATGACAGATTGTTTTTTGGTCACGGGGAGCAGCCCAAAAACAGCAGCATGAGGTCAGACAGTGGCACAATTTCACAAAGGGGTTGGTCACGGCTCGCATGAGGTTTAAAAAGTGGCAAAAATGACATTCTGGAGGTGGAAAAAAAGTAGTAGGCCACAGAGTGGCACAATGGGGGGCAGAGAGTGCAGGTGCGGTGGCAGCAGCATGTGTCAGACAGTGGCACCCTGACCCTTCTGGAAAAATTGGGAAAAAAATGGAAATAGGCCCCAGAGTGGGAACCAAATGAACCTCAGGGGTGTTGGTAGGGAGCAGCCAAAAGCAAAAAGTGAGGGCGACAGTGGCACAATTTACACAGTGTGGGAGGTTTACCCCCCAGCAGCCACCCCGCGCAGCAAAGAGGGCGACTGTGGCACAATGACACGTGTGTAGAAAACGGCGCAAGGGATGAGGGTTTAGAGAGTGGCACAATTACATTATGGAGGGGGGCAAAAACTGGAGTAGGCCCTCAGAAAAAAAATTTGGCAATGACACCTGTGGGAGGGGGCGGGAGCAGGGATGAGGTCAAAAGTGGCACAATACATTCGGAAAGGGGGAAAAACGGAAAGTAGGGGGGCAGAGTGGCCCCAAAGACAAGGGCGTAGGTCACGGAAAACCCGCCCCTGGGACAGCATTTTAGGTCAAAATGGGGGGCCCCAATACACAAGGGGTGTTTTTAAAGGGGAACCAGCAGAGGGTCAGGCTTTGGGACAATGACATTCCGGAGGGGGCAAAAAACTTTTAGGGAGGCCCTGGGGGGTCAATGAACAGGGTGTAGGTCAGGGAGCAGCCACAGCAGCAGCATAGGTAGACAGTGGACCCAATTTAACAGTTTGGCCCCCGGGTAGTCCACAGACAAATGACAGAAAGTGGCCGGAACGAGGTGACCCGGCACAACCCTGAGGTAAAAAAAGTGGCCCCAAAAAAAAATTCTGGAAAAGGGGGAAAAACGGAGTGGCCCCAAGGGCCCCAAAGCCCCCAAATTTGGGGGGCACCCGGGAGCAGCAAGGTCAGCAGTGGGACAATGGACATTTGGAAAGGGGGCAAAAAAAATGAGAAGGCCACAGAAATTGGGACAATGCACAGTGGGGGTTTGGGGCCCCAGCAGCAGCATGAGGCCTTTTCCAAGGCCAAGTGGGCACAAAAAAAAAACCCAGGAAAAGGTGGCAAAAAAATGGCAGTTTGGCCACGAGTGGCACAATGACAAGTTGGGGAGGGCAGGCAGGGAGCCACAGCAGCGCAAAGAGGTAAAAAAACGTCAAAAATGACACAATGTGGAGATCCCCAATGCACTTTAAAAAATGGAGGTCCGGGGGCAGTGGCAAACCCAAAAACATTCTGGAGGGGCAAAAACTTGGGGAGGCCACAGAGTGGCACAATACAGAGAGTGGAGGTTGGACAGCCCCCAGCAGGGATGAGGTCAGACAGTGGCACAATGACATTTGGAGGTGGCAAAACAGGAGTAGGCCCAGAAAGGGACCCAAAGACAAAAAAGTGGAGGGGGAAAGGCGCAGGCATGAGGTCAGATTGGGACCAAATAAGTTCTGGAGTGGCCAAAAAAAGTAAAATTTGGGCCCCAAAAGTGGGACAAAGACAAAAGGGGTTGGGGGTACCCCGGGGCCCGTAGCGGGGGAGAAAAGTGGCACAATGACATTCTGGAGGTGGGAAAAACTGGAGTTGGCCCCAGAGTTTCACAATGGGCAGAAGGGGGAGGGGGGACGGCGGCAGGACAAAAATTTAGGTTCCCGTGGGTGGCACAATGACACGGTGGGGATGTCACGGGGCCAAAACAAAACCACGCAGCATGAGGCCCCTAAAGTTGCAAAAATTGAAACAGTGTGTAGGTGGGTGGGAATCCAGTCCCTGGGGAAAGATGGTTGGTGGCAGGGAGAAAAATGTCAGCAATTGGGCATCGGGGGGTGGCGGGATCAGGAAAAGGGGTTTAGGCAGGGAGTTTGAACCCAAACTAATTTCCAAAAGTTTGGGGGAGGCCCTCATGGCTGATTAGTTGGCCCTTACATTGGTGTTGGAAATCCCGGCCGATCCCCCCTGATTCTCTTTTAAAGGCATCGTTTTTCCCCATTTCCCATGGACAAGCGGGTTCTCCTTTTGGGGGAAAGGGGGGGGGGGTTTTGGCCCCCCCCCCACTGGAACCCCCCCACTGATGCCACAATACGGGCCGGGAAGGGCAGTTCTCCACGCAAACTCGGCAACATGCGGGCCCCACATCCAGTTTCCCCGCCCAAAATAGTCAAGCGGGGTCTTAAATGGGGTGGGGGTGCTTCCAAGTAGGCCCCCCACCCCGTTGGTTCAGGGGTTTTAAGTCCTGCTGGCGCTGGGACTGCCCCCCTACTTTCAAGGGGGGTGAAGGAAAATGCTCATCATGACTCCAATTAGGTTGCTGCTGATGTTACTGGTTTTTGCTCCCACCCCCCCCCCTTCCCCCCCGCAGCCTGCGACAGTAGTTCGTGGCGCTTTAAAAACCCCCCGGTCAGCCCGTCCAAAAGGAGGGACGATGGCCCCCACATAGGCAGCGGCCAACTTTAAATACGGAGGATTTCCCTATTAAAAAAGGTTTGTCCCCCCCTCTCAATTTTTTGGGAAAAAAAAGGTTCCCCTTTTTTGGACCCCCGGGAAATGAGAGGGCCAATTGGGTGGAAAAGCCAGGAAGTCATCCCCCTTTCCGGGGTTTTTGATATTCGGCTGTCCCCTAGCCAGGCCCAAAACACCCGGCTGCGGGCCATCTGCACAAGGGGACTCCGAGGGGGTCCCTCCTCCATTCCACTGTTCTACCTTTTCCTTGTCTTTTCCCCATTCCATTACCCCTCCCCTGCTCCCGCTCCCCCTCTCCTTTTACCTGGGGGACTCATTCACCGGGGCTCCCTGTGGGGGCGGATGTAGTCGCCCGTCTCCCGCCCCTGCCCGACAGATTTTTCGCAACTTTTTCCAGGACATGAAGCAGTGGAATGGGCGTTATTCATCCCCTATCCTGGCGACTGACAAAAAATGGCCTTCCCCAAAGGCCTCAAAAACGGAGGTGTCAAGCAAAGAGCTGCCCTTTGGGTGAAAAACAAAATTTTCAAAAGTCCTTTTCTGCCGGTCATCAAAAAATCTTAATTTGGCCTTTCTCTGTTCATACAGTCGGGGCCAAATGGGCAGGCTGGAATTCCCAAGGGGGAAAAAATCGAAAATTTAGGAAATGTGTTGGGGAAGGGCCGGTTTGCCGCTGCAACTCCCAGGAGGGGGTTCCTGGTTTTAAAGGGAATTTTATGAAGGGGCCAATGCACAGTTTCCTGGCCCCTTTTCAAATTTCTGAAGATCGGTGGGAAAAACTTCAGGAAAACCCTTTTTACCAACCCGTTTTAACACTTTCGCCCTTTTCGAGTGCATGGAACCCTCCCTGATTGGTTTCACGGGGGACACCCCTGTTCCCCTTGGGCCTTTACCAGGGTTCCCTTTTGCAGGTTTGGGGCGGGGAAGGGGAAAAAGCCACAAACGATTTTTTTTGTGGAAAGGAAAGCGGGGGGGCTTTCCTCCCCCGTGTGACTTCGGTTTCGCCGGAAGGGAACCCGGGGTTTGGGGGGAACCCGCGGGGACCTGCTGTGCCCAAAACAAAAATTGGGGATTGAATGGAGGGGGGGGTAGGGGGACTTTTTGGTTGGGGGGGGGCGGGGATTTGGGTGGTGCCGCGGGGGGCCCGGGAAAAATTGGGGAAGTTTTTGCCGGGGAAAAAAATTTGGACAACCGGGGGGGGAGGGAAAAAAATTAAAGAAAAAAAAAAGGGGTTCGGCGTCTCCTGTCCAAGTTGTTTGGGGTCCCGAGCCGGGAAACACATTTAAACCCCCCGTGGGCCCCTAAAGGAAAATGTACGGCCCTGACCGTAGTTTTTCGCCCCCAAAAGGCCCGCTGCCGCGCACCTTGGGGAAAAAACTGATGAGCCCCAAGGGACTGGCCCACCTTCTGTTCTTTTATATTTATGAAGTGCTGGTAAGCCTTTTTTGGGGAAAAAAAATTAAAAGGCTTTGGGAATCTCCACTCAGTCGGCAAAAGCCAAAAAGTTTTTTGAAAAAAGGTTCGATTCCCCCCATTTGGAAAGGAGGGCCCTTTAGCACCAACAACTTGGACAAAGGCCCCGTCAGCTGCTGCCCTTAGGAGGTTGGATGCATACTGTTGTTCTTTGGGAATCCCCCTCGCTGAACGCTTGCTGGCGCCTTTATTTGCGAGGAAACAGGAGCATCTGGGACCGGGAGATGATGTCAAAGAGAAACAGCTCCCTTCTGCAGATTTTGGGGGGCCTTGACGGCTTTCCCAAAGCAATTTCGTGCCCCTGGCCCCTCTGCGCGTTTTCTGGGCCCGGGTTGGGTGGGGCCACCCATCTGGCCACTTTCTCCCCAGGGCCCCCCAAAGGGGACCGGAAAGTGTTGCGGGGCCGTGGGGCCAAAGGGTTTGCTCCCTGGGCCCCGCTTCACTTTCTGCCCCAGATTTAAAAAATACCCTTTTTTTGGCCCCATCCGGGGTCTTTGCAAAGGAAATGCCAAAAACCCCCAGTATCGGGTTTTTTTCCCCCAAAGCTCCGCACTGGGTTGGGCTACAAACCCCGCTGCCTCGCTGAGCCCCTTGCCTATTTTTTTGGAACCTGTGAAGGGGGGTTTTTTTACCCCTTTGGCCCCCTTTTGGGTCCCAACCCCACACTGCTGCTTTCCCTGCTTTACTCACGGCCACACAACCCACTTGTGGGGCGGGCCCCTTTCCCGTTTCGCAAACTGGGCGCCCTTTTCCCGACGAGGAAAGAACCCCTTTCCTTTACCCGGGCCCCCCAATTTCGTCGGCCGTTTTAATTTAAATCTTTTGTTTTATCCTCATGCTGATCCTCATCATCGGGCCCCTTTTTACAGAGGGTTACCCCTCACAAAATGAACCCCCCATCCACCCCTTTAAATCTTACTTTACCCGCCCCCAATGCAAGAAAAAGGGGGTAAATTGGCCCCCTTTTTTCGCTGCAATTTGCTGCTGACTGCCCTCCTCAAATTGTTCATCCTCGCTATATAGTGGCGTGAGCCCAGACCAATAAAATCTCTGGCTGGGGCCCGGAGGACCGAGGGGGGTTTTAGGACAGGGTTTAGGGCCGTGAAACCCGCTCCCGGGGTTCCCAAAAAAGGGGTTTTGGGCTGAAGTTCCTACCGACTATTTTTTGGGGTTTTTAGATGTCATCCCGGGGGAAGTGGGTTTACCTAGTCAAACCCCTCAAAAAACCCTTGGTTTTTTCTCAAACAAAAACGGCCGTAGATGAAGGGGGCAGTTTTGGCCCCACCGAGTGACCCCCGCTTGCGCGTCCCCTTGCTGTGGGTGCGCCTTGGGCCCGGAAAGTTTTGGGTTTCCCCTGCCACTCAAGGTGAAGAGCCCCCCCCCCCTCTCTTTTTTGACCTCTGTTTGTTTTTTAAAAGTTCCCGACCTGGGTTTTATGGAGAATTTCTATATGATAAATTTTCCCCCCCTTATTTTAATCCAAAAATTAAAACCCCCTAAAAAAGGCTTGGGTAACCCTTGGGTTTTAAATTGCGCTCCATAAAAGGGGAGAAAAAAATTTAATTATGTGCCGTTTAAAAAAATTTTTGGTTTGATTTTAACCCCCGAAAAAATTAAAAAAGGGGGAAAAAAAACAGGAAATAAAATTAAATTCCCCGGGTGAAAAAAAGGGGAAATTAGCAACCAAAAACATTTTTCTGTTAAAAGGGGGGTGATAAAAAATTTAAACCCAAAAAAGGTTTTTTTACTGAAAAATTTTCTTTTTCGCCCGGAACCCAAAGTTAAAAATTTAAACCCCTGGATGAAAAAATTGGGGCAAAAGAAATTTTAAACAAAACCCAAAAAATCAGCTTTGTAGCCCTTTACAATGGGAATGTTTTTTAAAGTAACAAAAAGAGTAAAACTTGTAAATTTTAAACCCTTTTCTTGTGAAATTTTTGCCCACAGGAAAAAATGGTTTTTTTGGCGTGAAAAATTTCCCTTTTCTTTTAAATCACCAAAAGAGAGGACAAACTTAAAAAACCCCTGGATTAAAAAAGGGAAAAAAAATTGAGCAACCCCAAAACTACGAGCTTTTGTGGGGTTACAATGGGTGTTTTCTACGCTACACAAAAGATTAAACCCTTTTAATTAAACCCTTGCTTGTGAATTATGCTACAGGGAAAAAAGTTTTTTTGGCGGGGAAAAAAAAAACGTTTTTCTTTAGTCAACCCCAGCAAACAGGGGCAAACTCCTTTAAATTTAACCCCGGGGTGTAAAAAAGCGCAAAAGGGGGTTGGGCAGCCAAAAAATGAAGTGGGATTTGGTTTTTGTAAAAAAAGTGTTTCTTTAATTTAAAAACGGAAAAGGGTTAGATCCCCTTGGTATTCAAAAACCCGTGAGCAGATAGCAATTAAAAAGTATATGCATGTACTGGACCCACACCCGGGGCTTAGACCAATACCCCCAAAAATTAAAAAAGAACTTAAAAAGAAGCCTTTCTGAACCCCCAAGAGACACCCCCCCAAAAAACTCTGTATTTAAAAAAGAGTTTTTAGTAACAGGGTTTAATAAAACAACCGCGGAAGCACCTTCCCCAAAACAGTACAGTGAGAGCGTTTTGAGTCCCCCGCGGCCCCGGAAATTTTATATGCGGGGGACCTCCCCAGAATCCCGCCCCGGCTCTGATTGGCCCTTTATCCTCGCAATGTCTGTACTATGGGCCCTTTTTCCCCCCCCAGAGTTCCCTTTTCCCCATGTAACGCCCTGTGCTCAAAGCCTTTTTTACAATCAAAAGCACCCCTTCGTTAACCCCAAGTACCCCAACCCTTTTTCTTCGTTTTAGAACCGGGGTTTTCCCGAAATTCTAAATTATTCCACTTCTTAGAATCAATTCGCCCATCTCTAGTTTCGATATATTTAAAAAACCTAAGCTATAGGAAAATATATTTCGCCCGTATTTTTGTTAACACCTCGGTCCGCAGAAGAGATACTTGGATTGATTTCAAGGGCTCTTTCAGATGCGTTTGGTCCCAGTAGGTGGGGACAATGTAGATATTGGTGAAATCGGGGAATTTTGAGCTTGCGTTACACACAAAAAATATAAAATTCACAGTTTTATGAATTGCCATAATTCACATGTTTTTTAATTTAGCTTGGTGCGATTTTTCCAACCTTACCATATGTGGGTTGCCCCACTAGATGCCTAAAACGGGGATTAGGGACATGTATATGATGCAACTCATCCGAGTCCCCGTAAAATTTCGGTGGTTTCTAAACACTTCCAGGATGTACACCAAGATAGCGTGGATCATTTAAAAGTAATGGCGATTGAATACGTTAGAAAACCTATGCGTGGGGGAGATTGGAGGAAGGTCCTCACCAATATGGAAGCATATTGGATCCTAACGCTGGATACAAGTTTGTCCATTAGGTTTAAATCATAGAACAGACCTTTTGTATTTGTATTAATGATATTTTTATCCATACAAATCTTTGTGTTAACAAATGCTGTATTTAATGTGCATAATTTCATCATGTTACATTTTTTTACATATACTGTGACGAATAAAGCCCAACCGCCGGCCCACTCGAGGGACGACGGCCTGACTTGGGGTGTATCTCGACGTTGCACGGCCCCCCTAGGGGTGCACAAGGTCAGCCGGGATACTGTTCTACTGTTAACCCCTGTCCACAGGGGCCCCGGGAGAAAACCAAGCTGCCACCAGTTTCTCTCGTTTGGTTATAAGACCGGTCCGTTACCGACTTTAACGGGGCAGGAACCAACCCTTGGGTAGCTATATATCATAGACCGAGAGTACTAGGCTGTGAGCCGATGATCAAGACAGACTAAACTCAGATTAAAGTTATAGATTTAATTAGCCTTGGAGGGCACACTAGACAAATATATACAAAAGGATAATAATATACAGGAAGAAGTCAGAGGTGCACATACAAGCATGGGTTACAGACAACAGGCAGTTAAAATGGGTCAAGTTACCTTCAGTTTGCGGTCCACACGGGGGGCATATGTGGCCTGGCTTCTGTGGGTGGAATGGATCAACGGCAGAGCCCACACGGGCTCCTGCTTATATCTGTGAGGGGACAGCCCACGTGGCAGCCCCCTTTCACGCCCCCATACACCCTGGACGGTCTAAAAACCCCTCCCACTCAGGTCATGCAGTTTTAATACAAAACAAAAAAATGGACATAACGGGCCAGGGCATTGGCACAGAACCGAGCCCGGTTAGCACCATCGAACCGGCTGGGCCTACACGACGCTCCGGGATATCAGACACGCCTATGTTATGGGCCGTTAGGTCCGGTTCTGGATTTCTCTTTTCCCCTGCGCCTCAGAAACCTGGAAATGGTGGCTGTGTGTGTGGGGGGTTCCATGTTTTGCGATATGAACTCGCCTGGACCAGTTATGAGCGGATCGCTTATGAATCGATATGAAAATCGGAGACGGGTCGGTTTGGATTGAGTAATTGAAGTCTTTGAAGCTTGGGGTTTTGAGGCAGCATTTGTTCAGTGCTAATTATGGAAGTGAGGGTTCTTTTTGAGGTGTCCATGTATCCTGCTGTGCCAACATCCTATGGAGACATTTACAATGGGTCATGGTGGGCTAATTAACGTGTAAATGGAGCTTTCCTGGCAGGCTGGGACCCATCTGTGATCTGACTAGAATGGGGGATGAAGTAAAGTGAATTCTTCCTCACACCTCCCCCTTTTGAGGGCGCTAGGGGCAGCACCTGCTCGGTGCTCCACACCGCGCCACGGCGTTGCGTGGCTCGGCCCTTCGGTGGCGAATGGGGAAGTTGTACTGTTGGAACCCAAAGGCTCCAGCGTAGCAACCTCCCATTGGTTCCAGAGAACGTGTGTAGCCAGCTTTGAGGGTTGTGGTCGGTCTTCACAATGAAATAACGCCCATGTATATAGGGTTGCAGCGGCTGCAGGGCCCACACTATCGCCAGGCATTCTTTTTCCATGGTGGAATAGGCCACTTCCCTCGGCAGAAGCTTCCGGCTCAGGTACATAACGGGATGTTCCTGTCCCGTTGGGTCCACCTGGCTGAGCACTGCACTGAGGCCAAAGTCACTGGCGTCGGTTTGTACTATAAACTGCTGGGTGAAGTTGGCGGCTTGCAGTACTGGGGAGCTGGACAAGGCGGCCTTGAGTGCTTGGAAGGCTGTCTCGCAGTCGTTTGTCCAATCAACTGCGGAGGGCAACCTTTTCCCTTGGTGAGGTCTGTCAGGGGCTTTGCCAGGCAACCATAGTGTGGAAAAAACCCTTTCCTATAGTACCCAGCGGTGCCAAGAAGGACGTCACCTGGCTTTTTGGTCCTGTGGGTGTGCCAGGATGCGATAGTATCCACTTTTCAGGGCTCTGGCTTTAGAGCCCCCCCCCCAGCCTACCTGGTGCCCCAGGTAGTGGACCTCACTATGCCCAGCTGGCACTTTTCCGGCTTGAGGGTTTCAAGCCTCCCTGGCAGATTACGTCCAAGCACTTGCGTCAGGTGCTGGAGGTGATCCTCCCAGGTGGGACTGAAAAGGGCCCTATGTCATTTCCAGTTTATGCGGCGCGTACCCTTCCAGTCCCTTGAGCAGCGTGTTGACCATCCGCTGAAAAGTGGCAGGGGCATTTTTCATGCCGAACGGCAATGACAGTGGACTCGTACAGCCCGAATGGGGTGATAAAGGCAGAGTGTTTCACCTTGCCTCAGGGGTCAGGGGAATCTGCCAATATCCCCGGCCAGATCCATGATGGTCCGGTACTTGGCCCCGGCCAATGATCGAGTAGGTCATCGAGGGTGGAATTGGTACGCATCGGTGACCATGACAGCGTTGAGTCCCTGTAGTCCACGCAGAACCGGGGGCCCGATCCTTTTGGGGACGAGGACTACGGGCGGGGCCCCAGGCACTGTTGGACGCCTGGATGCCCCCCAGCTTCAGCATTCTCGTCAATCTCCTCACACATGTGCTGCTGCACTTTGGGGGAGATCCGATATGCTGAACGCCGGATTGGGGGGTGATCCCGGTGTCCACGTGATTGGACGGCTGACTCCTTTCCTTCCAGGAAACGTTAGTGAACAATGCCCGTAAGGGGTGGAGAGTTGCCAACAGCTGGGACCGTTGGTTCCTCCAGGAGCTGTCCACAAATCTCCAATCCTCTATGGATGCACCTGCCCCTGACCCGGGGCAAGCATGTCCAAGAGGTTCTCCGTCTCCCTACTTCGGGCAGGTTGCACAGGGAAGGGCACATGCCTCCCGCTCATGATGCCGCCTTCATCATGGGTTTACGTGGAAGGCCTTCGCCTTCCCGGGGCGTGGTCCAGGGTGACCAGGTAGTGGACTGCGTTGAGTTGCTGGTGCACGACATATGGGCCTTCCCAGGCTGCCTGAAGCTTGCCTGGGTATGGGGACCGTACCCACACTTTCTGACCCACCTGGTAGGTCCTCTCACAAAGCGTTCTGGTCGTACCACGCTTCTGGGCGGCCCGGGCCCCTCGCATAATCTCATGCACTAGCTGTGTCAAGGCCTGCATTTTGTCACGGAAGTGCACAAAACATTACTCAATGACGACACCTCCGGGGTTTGTAAGTCTCCTTCCCAGGCCTCCTTACCAGAGCCAGGGGCCCCCGCACACGTCGCCCATACAGGAGCTCGAAGGGACGCGAACCCCCGTTGAGGCCTGTGGGGGCTTCCGGTATTCGAATAGTAGGTGTGGGAGGTACCCCTCCCAGTCGCGCCCGGTGGGGGTCGACCAATATCTTAAGCATCTGCTTTAGAGTGCTATTGAACCGTTCACACAGGCCATTAGTCTGTGGGTGGTACGGGCTGGCCGCCAGATGTTGCACCTGTATCAGCTTACAAAGGACTCCCTTAAACTGCGACATGAACTGGGTTCCCCGTCAGTGAGCATTTCCTGGGGAAAGCCCACTCGGGAGAAAATCTCCAGTAAGGCGGTTGGCCACCTTGTCGGGCCCCAATGGACGACAAGGCTACCGCTTCCGGGGGTACCGGTGGCGTAGTCTACTACCGTCAGTACGAAAGGGTTTTCCCGGAGCTGCTGGGAATGGACAGCGGTCCATAAATCCACCCACTCTCCTGAAAGGCTCGTCTATGATAGGCAGAGGTACCAGTGGGGCTTTTTGGGCCTCGGCCCCACCTTCCCCACCCTCTGACAGGTGTTTGCAAAGAACGGCAGTAGGCAGCCACATCAGTCCCCACTTTGGCCAGTAGAAATGCTGGGCCAGCCTTTCCTTGGTCTTGGTGATCCCTAGGTGTTTCCCGGGCCCTCGGAAATCTCATGCGCAACCCCAAAAACCCTCCGCCCTGAACGGATAGGGTACCACCAACCGTCGGTCCCTGGGCCACGCCTCCCGGGTGAACCCGGGTTTGGACCGTCACGTGGGACAGCCGTCCTTGGTCCAGACCACCCGTGCGGTGTCTGAGTCCAAAGGTGGCTGTGCCGCCTGCTCCTTGAGAGCTTTAAAGGGTGTCGTCAGCCGCTAAGCTGCCTGAAACTCTCGACTAGACGTGGCCAGAATGGATGAGATGCCACGTCATCTGTCGGTTCCATGGACCTATCCCTGGTCCTCACCTCCCCTGGCACTTACCTGGTCCGTTGGGAGGATACCGTCGGACCCCTGAGGGGCCTCTGGCTCCTGGCCCTCCCCTGCCGTGACAGCGGCCCACGACCGCTGCAAACCGCTGGTGGGGCTCCCTCCCCCCTAGCGTCCTTTTAAAATCGCCAGTCTGCTTGGCCTAACCTGGCCTCTGACATCCTGTTTTTGGGGAGATCCTGCCTGTGGCCTTTCCTGGGAGCCCTGCCCTCACCTGCATGCTCCCCCACCACAGCGTCTGCCCCTTGTCTGCCCTGGCTGTGGGGAGACCCTTTCCCTGTGGCCTTTCCTGGAGCCCTGCCTCACCTGCATGCTCCCCCACCACAGCTGTTCTGCCCCTGTTTGTCCCCTCTGATGCCACACCAGAGGACAACGATTCCCAGCCGGCTTGCTGGGACACATCCTGCTGCCCTATTGCAACCTGCTGATCTTATCTCCTCTCCACAGGATGGAGAGGAACACACCATATCACCCACCTCCATAAATCCCCTCAGTATGCATGTTAACAACATTGTTTTACAATATTAACATGGTTGGATGACACCCTCACACTTGGGGGAGCAGCCTTGGGGCTTCAGGGGACTCAAAAAGGGCTACCAGCCGCCCCAAGTCTGACCCTAACAAAATACTAGCCGGAATGTTCGGCGATACCCCAACCTCCGCATTCCCTGCCGGCACCCCAGTCCCAAATACACCCTGGCAACTGCAGCGCCGGCACAACGCCTCCCAGTCCAGAGACAGCGCGGGTCTTTCCGGGTTTCATGTCCTTGGGGGACACCCGCTCAGGCCGCACCACAGTCATTTTCCGCGCCGGTTCCAAGAGTCCATGGCAACAGACCAGCCTACGGTGACTGGCTGGTAGTTATCAGGGGGCCTTCCCCCACCCCCACCCACACACAAACCATTGGGGGGCCTTGGAATAGGGGACTGGGACGGACCCTTCTGGCGCTGGGGACATGCAGCCTTGAAATGTCCCGGCTGTTTGCAAAGGGTGACAGAGTCGGGGTTCCCCACAGACGTGGAAGCATGGGGGCCCCCCTGGGCTTAGGGGTAGGGACAACTGGCCCTGCGGGCATCTTACCCCCCTCTCCAGCTTGTGTACTTCCTGCCTCCGGTGCCTGATTGTTGGCATATTCATCCGCGAGGTTTACTGTGGCGGTGGCCCCCTGCGGTTTCCGGTCACGAAGGTGCTGCTCGAGGTCCTCTGGGCAGTTCCACAAAAACTGCTCTGTGGTGATGAGCTCCTTCAGCTGCTGGACGGTGGTGATCTTTAACCCTGAGGTCCACTGGTCGACTGCTCTCTGGAGGGCCCGCATGTCTGTAGGACCCCGATGCAAAATCCGGAGCTTCTTCCTGTACATCTCAGGAGTGAGGTTGTACTGCCGGATCAAAGCCTGCTTGACGTCCTCGTAGGTCAGGGTGCCATTGCTGGGCAGGTCCCCGAAGATCTCCAGAGCTTTACCTCTGAGACGAGGAGTCAGAAACCGGACCCACTGGTCCTCAGGACATGGTGGCTGCGGCAAATTTTTTCAAATGCCATCAAGAATGTGTCCAGGTCTCCACCTTCATCCAGCACGGGAAAGTCCTCCGCCCAGAACGGGGTTTTGCCACCAACAAAAATTGCCGTGGGAAGCGTGCACATTAAATAATAAACACTTCCGCACCGTTGTAGCTTTAGCTGCCCTTTTAGTGAGCCATTGTTTACAGCTAGTCTCCAGGGGATATTACCAGGGCTGCGAGCTCCTCAGTCCTGGTCGCACATTTCCCCCGACCATAACCTCTCCTCTCAGACAGTCCTGAGTGTTCAAACCCCAGGTACTGTCATTCTACTCCTGTCCCCTATACTCCTTATTAATTAGTGAAACAGTGCAAATAAATTAAAAAAAAAGGAACCTCAATGAGCTACGTGTATTGATTAAGAAAAAAAAAATCCATGGGTTTGGTTCCTGCAGGGATTTGAACCTAGGACCCGTGTGTCAGGAGGTAAAAAGCATTATCTCTAGGCTACAGAGTAGCTACTTGTACCTCTGTGAATAAACAGACCTTTCTGTGACTAGAGAGAGGAAAGGCCTGGTGATGTCATCCTGCTGGGTCACATGATATGTAATTCAAACAAATCACACACGCCCCCTTCTGAGCGCACAGAGCTGAAGAGCTGGATGCAAGAGCTATGAAATGAGATCGTGGCAAAACCCCTTTAACTTCGGGACCTGGGTCTGAGGAGGCTCTTGACTGGCCGGGGTGGACTTGGCCTTTACCAGCTGTAGCACCTGTAATTGGTGGTCACGGTCCCGCTGACGTTCCTCGGTCCGCTTGCGACGTTCTGCAGCTTCCGCCTCTATCCGCTCGCGACGTTCTGCAGCTGCTAGGAGGGCCTTGTAGGCGTCGAGGTCTCCAGCCTCAAGCTTAGCCAGGGCAGCTTGCAGGAGAATAGCCAAAGGTGAGCTGCCCACTGCGCCATCGACCACCTGTGACTGGCTCCTTGAGGAGCCCGAGCTGGACTCCCCCTCGCCTTCATAGTCCACAGCCTGGCCTGGGCCGAGCTCCTCCTGGCTAACTTCACCGACTGTTTCCTCCGGGCCTACAGCTTTGCCCTTGCCACGACCAGCCATCCTTGCAACGCAACACTGGGTTACTTGACACAAAAACTGCAACCTGAATGCACCCAAACCTTGTATTTGCACTCTGACTTGTCTAGTGCTGAGTTAATCTTAAGACCCCAGCAGCAAAACCCACTGCTGGTAGTCCTTAGTGTTTGGGAGTACGGAACCCGCACTCACACACACTATTGTCTTGATCCCACCGCTCTGCCACCAATATGTGACGAAAAAAGCCCAACCGCCGGCCCACTCGAGGGACGACGGCCTGACTTGGGGTGTATCTCGACGTTGCACGGCCCCCCTAGGGGTGCACAAGGTCAGCCGGATACTGTTCTACTGTTAACCCCTGTCCACACGGGCCACCAGTTCTCTCGTTTGGTTATAAGACCGGTCCGTTACCGACTTATAACAGGGCCAGGAACCAACCCTTGGGTAGCTATATATCATAGACCGAGTACTAGGCGTGTGAGGCCGATGATCAAGACAGACTAACTCAGATTAAAGTTTATAGATTTAATTAGCCTTGGAGGGCACACTAGACAAATATATACAAAAGGATAATAATATACAGGAAGAGTCAGAGGTGCACATACAAGCATGGGTTACAGACAAAAAGCAGTTAAAATGGGTCAAGTTACCTTCAGTTTGCGGTCCACATGGGGGGCATATGTGGCCTGGCTTCTGTGGGTGGATGCTCCTGGAAATGCTGTTAGGTACCCCCCTCCATGGATCAACGGCAGAGCCCACACGGGCTCCTGCTTATATCTGTGAGGGGACAGCCCACGTGGCAGCCCACGTGGCAGCCCCCTTTCACGCCCCCACACACCCCTGGGACGGTCTAAGAACTCCTCCCACTCAGGTCATGCAGTTTCTGATACAAACACAAAAATGGACCATAACGCGGCAGGGCATTGGAAAAGAACCGAGCCGGTAGCACCATCAGAACCGGCTGGGCCTACACGGCTGGGCCGGATATCAGACACGCCTATCTTATGGGCTCCGTCGGTCCGGTTCTGGATATCTCGGTCCCCCTGCGCCTCAGAAACCTGGAAATGGTTGGTGTGTGTGTGTGTGGGGGGGGGGGTTCCATGTTTTGCGATATGAACTCGCCATGGACCACTTATGAGCGGATTGCCTATGAATCGATATGAAATATCGGAGACAGGTCGGCTAGGATTGAGTAATTGAAGTCTTTGAAGCTTGGGGTTTCGAGGCAGCATTTGTTCAGTGCTAATTAATGGAAGTGAGGGTTCTTTTGAGGTGTCCATGTATCCTGCTGTGCCAACATCCTATGGAGAGCATTTACAATGGGTCATGGCTGGGCTAATTAACGTGTAAATGGAGCTTTCCTGGGAGGCTGGGACTCATCTGTGATCTGACTAGAATGGGGGATGAAGTAAAGTGAATTCTTCCTCACATATACATGTTATAATTACGTGGATTTCTGATTTATATGTCATATTTCTCATATACTGCTGTTTGCATAATGCTACCAATGTAGATAAATACCTAAATGTCTTATCATTTAGGGAGGTTATATAACGCTACCAGTGTAGACAAGGTTTTGAAGGTCTTAGCATCTAAGGAGTTAAACGTCAGGTGGAAAGGTTAATTGTTTCCTGGGTGGATATATAGGAAAGCTTGCCGACATTTAGTGAATGTTACGATTAAGGGCTGAAGAGCTAGCCTGAAACGCGTAAACTCATACTAAGGCATTTGGATGTTTTTAACCATGTTTTTAAGAAGTTTCCAATAAAGAGTGAACCTTGATTTCTACGGATTAAATCTTATGTTTATGGGTGCTGGATTACCTTCGTTTCTACTCTGCAGTGTGCGTCATCTTCAGCCAGGATGATCTTCCGTGCACCATACTGGGATTAATGGAAGCTATATAACCCCGCAACGTTCGCGGAGTCCGGTGAGCTGTACTCGTTACTTTTTTGTATATACATGGAGGTTGAGGTGCCCTTGATGGTTGGTGCAGAATAACGCAGGCAGGAGACAAAGAGTTGAAGATGCAAACCTTTTAGGCCTCTTTACTTCAAACCCAGCATAGATATTACTGTACATGGCAGCGGACATGTACGCTTCTCCCTTTCCAGAAACAACCACTCTCGACCGAGGCGGGGTAGAGATGTTCCTAATCCCAGGCCCTTGCTGAGCTGATTCCATCCTGCCCCACTCCCATGCAGTCATGGAAAATGCAAAGGGTTAAAGCCAAATCCTGCAGTAATTAGCACCGACACCCTGAAGGTGGATGTCAGCGCAGAGACCCATACTCCTTGGTGAGAGAGCAAAACTCTAGATGAAAATAACGGAAAGAACCAGAATAATCAGTGGTCCTATCTTTTATAACTCTCTAATCTGACCCCACCCTGTAATGTTTCTATGGTTACTCCCACCAAGGCCTCGAGTAGATGCAAATGGATACATTTCTCCAACATCTTGCACCTGGACATGACTCACAGATATTCTCAGTAGCTCTTGTCTACACACAGGGGTGAACAAAAGATCAATTGTAGAACATTCCTAATACAGTGATATAGAAAAACAGTGCAAATAGCTTTTCACATTATAAAATCTTATTAAATCTTTTAACCCTTTAGTAGTGTGTTGTTCCACCAACTCATGCACACTACATACTCCCTCACTAAAGCAAAAGCCTTCCTTGGCATTTGCCTGGGCTAAATGAGTAAAAATAGAACATTGTAAAACATACACTTAGCAAAAATACTTTTTGATTCTAACAGTGACAAGACTTAGCAAAAATCTGAAGAGACACTATAATAACATATCAGTAGTGCAATTAAAATTATGACACAAGTCACACTAGTAAGTGCAATACCATTCTTTCATGGAGCAAAATCCCAAATGTTACATCACAGTTGTCCATTTCTTTGGTGACATTGTGACATGGGCAGGGGAAAATATCCATGACTTAAACTAGGGGTTGGACAAAAAGGGTAATGTCCTTACGGCTCTTGAAGAGGGGCAGAGTTCTTGGTAAGAATAATAGAAGTAGACCTGTGACAAGAATATCTTCAGCTCAGATACGCTTGAGTCCATGTAGGCATGATGAAGAGCGCTAGAATACTTAATATTATACTTAATTCCTATAAAGAAAAACATTAACATATACATTTCTTGAATACATGGAGCAATATAGCTCAACATTGGAGCATGGAAAAAGCACATATTGCTGTTCAAACAGCAAATCGGAAGGGAGGTACCGAACTCATCTGCAAGCCAAATGACAGGACACATACACAACCGTACAATTTGCATAATAAAACCACAGCAATCATAGTTCATAGATGAGGCTTATTTATTCCTTCTCTTTTCTGAAGACCTTACTAATTCTAAAGTATACTATACACCACTGCATTGCATTCCAGAAACTAAACAGCAAAACTCTGTCACTGATCCTATAGCTGTAAACTTTTTCTTATGCTTTCATGCCATGATAGTCACGTATAACTCCTAGAAAACAAACCGATGATGGGAGGAGTAACTTTCAGCCGAAAGCACTCAGACAAGACATGACAGACTAGCGACGCTCAGCCGAGCAATCGCAGACATATTCAAGCTACATTACAATACAATTATGAACACGGACTAACATTAAACACTAAAATATGGCTATGAGCCCAAAATAGAGTAAAACATTTTACTTAGATGGTGGCGGTAGAACAGGTCTATCTTGAACCATGAAATCAGACGAATGCTCTGGTGACTTCTCTTCGGCCACATAGACTTTGGTGGGATAAAGGAGCATTGCCCGCATGTAAGGTGGAGGTTGAGGTGCCATTGGTGGTCAGTGCAAAATAACGCAGGTGGGAGACAAGGAGTTGAAGGTGCAAAACTTTTAGGCCTCTTTACTTCAAACCCAGCATAGATGTTACAGCACATGGCTTCGGACTTACACACTTCTCCCTTTCCAGGTGCAGCCACTATCGACCGAGGCGGGATGGAGATGCTTCTAATCCCAGGCCCTCACTGAGCTGACTCCATCCTGTCCCACTCCCATGCGGCCAAGGAAAATGCGAAGGGTTAAAGCGAAACCCTGCAGCAGTTGGTACCGACACTTTGAAGGAGGATATCAGCGGAGAGATCCATACTGCTTGGTGAGGGAGCAAAACTCTCTCGATGAAAATAATTGAAAGACCCAGAATAATAAGTGTTCCTTTCTTTTATAACTTGACCCTACCCTGTGATGTTGCTATGGTTACTGCCACCAAGGCCTCAAGTAGATGCAAATGGATGCATTTCTCCAACATCTTGCACCTGGACATGACTCACAGACATTCTCAGTAGCTCTTGGCTGCACACAGGGGTGAACAAAAGGTCAATTCTAGAACATTCCTAATATAGTGATATAGAAAAACAGTGAAAATAGCTTTTCACAGTATAAAACCTTATTAAATCTTTTAACCTTTTAAAAGTGTGTTCTTCCACCAACTCTTGCATACTACACTTGCACAGATATAAAACACCCTGCTACAGATTCAGCAAAGCAGTCCCATGTTTCACAGTGGGTACATTGTTTTTCTTTGTATACTTCATTTTCGTAAATAGAGCTGATGTGACTTGCCTAAAAGCACCAGTTTTGTCTCATCTGTCAAAAGGATATTTTACTGGAAGCTCTCGGACTTATCAATAGGCATTTTGACAAATTCTCGTCTCGCTTTTTTATGATTTGCTTTCAACAGTGTTTTACTCTGCAATCAATGGTGTGATTGACTTATCTATCTTGACCAATCTCTTTGGAATTTGTTCTGGGGTCTTTGGTTACCATTCATATCATTTGTCTCTTCATTTTGACATCAAAGAAGGTTTGCTACAGTCCCACAGCCTTAACCTTTAAAAGTTTGTCTACAATTTTCTTTCTAATCTTCTGAAGCAACTCTCTCCTTAGCTTCCTCTGGGCCATGTTCAGTGTGGTACACACCATGATACCAAACAGTACAATGACTACTTTTTAGCCTGTAAATTGGCAGACTGACTGACTGATTACAAGGTTAAAGGCATCTGTGATGCTAATTACAGGGCACATCTAACTGGTGTTCACACAGCATAGTTTGAGGGGCATGTTATAATTTTACCATATTTGCGGGGCGTAATTCGGGCACATTTGCAGTGCAATTATGCCCCACAAATACAGTAACATTATAGCACTTATTGAGTGCTTATGTGCTGGGGAAAGCGAGGGTGAATGGAGGTCAGGCTGGAGTGCTTTAGATGGAAGCATTGGCCAGCATGTACTTCTAAAACAGCAGACGCGTGAACTCGGCATTAATTAAACATGTCACTATGGTCAAATTATTTTCAATCTTTTCTAAGGATACTAACAATTTAGTCCATGTGTGGAACTGTACCTATACATAAAGACAGTTACCATACATACCATATATAGAGTCCAAATATAGTAACTATCTCTACATATGTCCTGTGGCTGTCAGCATTCCAGCAAGCTCAGGAGCACTAGAGGAAGGACATTCCTTCCTCTCTGCCTCTGGAAGCCCTAAAGATAACTGCTCATGTAGGAGCTTTCTCAACATACATGTTTTATGTAAAGAAAGTAAAAGTTTTAAAGTAAAAGTGTGAACAAGCCCATATGTGCAGTGCATGCAGGCTGTTGGCAAAGCATGAAGTTAGTGAGAACAACCTTAGAACGGGACATCATGTTGCTACTTCTCCTGATGTTCAGTATCATGCAGCTGTATCTGTTATGTAACTATACATTATACAGAGCACATCGGAAACTTCTATTTAGGGAGCTAAAGTCAAGAATGGATGGCTCTGATATGTTATATAAACAGAGTAGCTCCATTTTATACATTATAAAATTGAGTTCCACTTTAAGTTTTTCAAAAGCATTATCCGTCTGTTTCCACTCTCCATATTCAGTTACTACCTTAACGAATATATAATTTAAATTCAAATAGGAAAATATTCAATAAAACAGTCTACTGTAAAATTCAGTAGAACATGTACTTTACTGTTTACCTGTTCCACACAGCTTTTAGATCAGAAAATCTATCCTGTAAGTCACGACTCCACAACGTTGAAATTTTCTAATACACAACTTTTCAATTGTACGAGGAAATTGAACAAAAGAGAATGCCAGAGCTTTTAACACTAGCAGTAATAATATATACACCAGTTCTATGTTAACCTTTAAAAGGCTAGTGGGTCAAACACATTTTGAAAATTATGGACATCTCGTACAGTACTATGTTATTTCTATATTAAAAAGTGTGTATCACACCCTCACTCCACAGAAAGGATTTAGGTTACACAGGTGAGGCTACGTCTAAGGGCGCTGTGTCGCCCGAAACATGTCAGTGGCAACATCTCTCTGATCCTATGCCAGCTATTGCACTGTATTTGTTTATTTTCTATGGCTTTTGCTCTTAAATAAATCTCATCGTTTGCATTGCTCCTGGTGCCTACCGTGGACTTGCTTTTTCTACACAGGCTGAGATAGACTTTCATACATTCAATCAACATAAAGAGGATTTAATAACAATAGTTGTTGACAAACATTTGCCAAAATACAAATGTGATATGAGATGAAAAGGACTCTAATCATCACATGCAATTGATGTAAGCCATAATTAAAAGTAAGATTGCATATTTTATTGAAAATGTCAGGGGTGTTCTAAGAGTCATTTGGGCCTGTTGGAATTTAAGGTCAATCAATGTGCATGGTTTGGGATTCTAAAATGCATTTCAAGCAAAAGTATCAGTATTTTTTATTTTTTTTGCAAGCCCTGCAACTTACCAAATCATAACTTAATAAGGGCTATTAGCAATTCAGAAAGCTGAATTTTTATTTTAACAGTTTTTTTCAACATGACAATTTAAGTATACTCCAGGGTTGAGTAAATAAATCCCATTCATCTTAAATGGGGTTTTCTCATCACACACTTTTATAGAATTGAGCTGTTTCTTTTACTTACAGCTTCAAATCCAGGGGAGGGTCTTTTCTTCCAGCAGGCGTGTTTTCCCTCACTGAAGACTAGTGACATCATCATTCTGTGTGAGCAGTGGGAGAGAGAGGATTTCACAGCTCTGCAGACCTCCTGCAATGGTCAGTTCTCATGCCTGGAGAGCTCTCACCTCCCTCTCAGGCTGCACAAGCTCCTTGTATCCAGAACACCTGCATTGCTGTAAGCAGTTATACATACAGTCTGAACTGGTGAAACAAATGTGAGAAATGCACTATGCTCTCCACTTTGTTATAAGGCAGGAGGTAGAGGGTGGAGAGTGTATAAGGCTGTGTTATATGGGGGGAAAGTGACTCTAGAAGCTAGAGACTCAGTAATTTCCCAGATACTTCACAAAGAGTGATCACTAGGAGATGGGCATAGAGAGGAGCTCAGAGAGCCTTTATTATACAGACACAGTCAACATAGAAAGCTGAGGCAGCTAGTTTCACTTTCATTTTACACAGCTCAGAGGGGAGAAAGCACAGAGTGCAGGCAGCCAATCACAGAACAGGGGGTGTTTCCCATCCAAGGGGCATGTCCAATAGGGCTGAATGAAATATTAGGAAGTTAATCACAGAAAAGGCGGCGTGGCCCGATCACTTGCTGCAGAAATAACTCTAGACACACAGAGATTAGCTCATACCTGCTATACTAAGTGATTTAGGAAATGCAAACCAATTGCAAAAGTGCTAATTTTTACTGTCCCTATCATTACAGATATGATCTTTGTATCAAGAAAACCTCTTTAACTGAGTGAGGATCCACACAAATCCTCTTGGTATCAAACTGTCAAGTATTGTATAAACCCTAACGGGGACATGTATGAAAAGTGCATAAGACTTTCTCTGTTGCCCATAGCAACCAATCAGAGCTCCCTTTCTTTTTTCAGAGCACTATATGAAATGAAAGGGGCACTCTAATTGGTTGTTGTGGACAACAAAGACAGTCTTAGATCTAGACAGTTTTCATACACGTGGCCCAAAAGCTATGTCTATACTGCATCGGACAAAAAGCGGCCCTAAAGCGGCCGTTTTTTCTGTGATGCAGGACCACGGTTTTTGTCACCCTTTGTACAAAAACCACGGTCGCTTCTCGTTTTCCTGATGTCGCCCATACAATAGTATTGTATGGGAAGACGACAAGAAAACGATAAGCGCCAGCGCCAGAAGACGAGCAGAGAAAAGACGAGCTGTGGAGACTGTAGCTCATCTTTCCTATTGCCATCCATGGAGCAGCAGGAACAATTGTATCTTCGGCGATTTTAAAAAACGAAAAGTGCTGAAAATACGATCGTTTTCTTGTGCAGTGTAGACATAGGGTAATCAACTTGTACAAACAATGTGAAGGATCGCTCACCGTTCTACTGCATGTTCACTTGCACCTATTTCCCCAGCTGATCAGATTAGCTCACCGCCGCTCGGAATCCTGGCTCCTGGCAAAAAGCCTCTCATGCATGAATGAACAAAAGATAAATGGATCCAGCGTCCTTGGTGAAAAAGTGCTTCTATTTGTTTACATAATTATAGTGCAGACGGTACAAAAAAACTGGATTAAAACCGAATAGTTTCAGGCATCACTTTCTTGCTCTTGGTCATCCATTTATCGTTTGTTCATTCATGCAGTGTAAACATAGCCTAAGAGTTGTCCACATGAATTATCCACCTTGACTATACCATTCAGATATTGGTTGTTAACTAAAAAACATGCCAGGCATGAGTCTTTTGGTTTTGTTGAGATCGAAACATTCTCTGGCTTTATGTAATGAAAATAATATGACTTTATGTAACTAAGGAAAAATAAAACAACATGTGAACATACAGTGGGTATGGAAAGTATTCAGACACCTTTAAATTTTTAACTCTTTGCAACCATTAGATAAGATCAAATAAAAGTTCATTTTTTGCTCATTAATGTACACTCTGCACCTCAAAAGATTTAACTTTCTGGTGTTAATTCTAAGCGGTATGTGTGAAGAAAACCAGGCACTGCTCATCACCTGCCCAATACAATCCGAACAATGAAACATGGTGGTGGCAGCATCATGCTATGGGGGTATTTTTCAGCTGCAGGGACAGGGCAACTGGTTGCAATTGAAGGAGAGATGAATGTGGCCAAGTACAGAGATATCCTGGATAAAAACGTCTTCCAGAGCGCTCTGGACCTCAGACTGGGCCAAAGGTTCATCTTCATCTGGAGAGACTTGAAAATGTCTGTCCACCAATTATCACCATCCAATCTGAGGGAACTGGAGAGGATATGCAAGGAAGAATGGTAGAGGATCCCCAAATCCAGGTGTGAAAAACTTGCATCATTCTGAAGAAGAATCATAGCTGTACTAGCTCAAAAGGATGCATCTACTGAATATTGAGCAAAGGGTCTGAATACTTAAGACCATGTGATGTTTCAGTTGTTCTTGTTTAATAAATTTGCAAAAATATCCATTTCTGTTTTTTTCTTTCAAGATGCAGTGCAGAGTGTACATTAATGAGAAAAAAATGAACTTTTTTGATCTTACCAAATGTCTGCAATGAAACAGAGAGTGAAAATTTTAAAGGTGTCTGAATACTTTCCATACCCACTGTAAATGTTCATTTATGAACATATAAGCATAGATTGATATTTTACAGTAGTGTTACTCAAATCTGTCCCTGCTTGGATGATCAGCAGCTAGACCAAACTTGTTCAAGAAATCCCAAAATCCAAATTTTTTCACTCTGATTTTCAGCCTAAACTTAGCCTAAGTACTAGCAATAACTTTAACCCTCAACCTAACTTGTGGTAAGAGTTCTTTAAGTGGTCTCAAAAATAGAACCAAATGCACACTAACTCATGCAGCACATATGCGGCAGTGTGTCGGAATACCCCACTCCACATGTAACTTGTATATCAACTACACTGCTTCATAGTTCCTTAAAGGTCTTCAATATATCATTTATTATCTCACGACAGGATCCATATATTCTTGTGTAAAAATCCTTTTTATTTTCATAAAATGCTGATAGATAATATAAAGTTCAATGCGCTTCAACATGTTGCCTAATCAGGTTTTCACCATTTCAAAAAACTATATTATATTTGTCCTGTAGAAGACATGAGTGCATGCCGTGGTTACAGTTGTTTTAACAGCAGATGCAAGTCTGCACAATTTGGGGTCCATCCCCTTTGTTCAAAATAATAAATTGTGTATTGAAGCCTTATAAGGAACTGGGAAGCAGTGTAGTTGATATACAACTTAACTAATGGTTCCCATTGCCTCTGGTCCCTATTGCCTCTGATCCCCGTCATCTTTGGTTCTATGGCACGTCACTTTTGGTCTAACTCACATTAGGATACTCTAAGGGGACGCTGGACTAAGTTGGACTGATGGGAAGTGACATTGAATAGGAATGAAAGTGATGGGGATCAGTAAGTTAAAGTATGAAGATCCCAGTTTAAGGTAAGGGTTATGGTTCTGGTTGATTTTTGGCAATTTTTGTTCAAAGATTGATTCGGGTTGACTCAAGTCGTAGTGCTCGGATTTAGTTCAAATCTTACTTTGACCTGAATCTGAAGCAAAACACTATACTACATGAAACTTAATAAATCATTATCTGAAACTTTCCTGGTATTTTTTTTAGAGAAATGTACAAAATAAAATATATGTAGCAATATGTGTTATGGGTGCCCACACAGCGGGTCATGGGTGCACCCGTGTTTCTTCTGCTGATGCTGCTCCTGGTATTGGTGGCGCCAAAACCCGCATGTTGAGCCTAGGAAACACCTGCAATGCTCAGTCTCTGTTACCATTTTCACCTCTCCTCGCTGTCCTCCTGCCAACAAGTATGCGCGTCCCCACTCTCTAAGGTGCACCCATGCCAGTTCAGTAAAGGGCCAGTGTGCCAGTGATTTGCTACCGCTGGGCGCTGATCCTATTTAGCCCTTTCTCTTACTTATGTTCTTGCAGAATCTACAGTGTCCTGAGCCTGAAAGAAAGCATTGATTAGTGTTCTTGTATTACTGTGTACCTTGACCTCTGCCTGCTGCCTTCCCTGACCATCCTGCCTGTCCACGACCACAAGCCTGTCTTATGATTCTGTACCTCGCTGCACCTCGGCCACCACCACAAGCAAGTTGTGTCAAGGGTAGCAACTTGGGGGTCTCATGCTGCAGCAAACCCAACCTGCCTTGCGACAGGCTCTGGTTAAAACCAGAGGCTCCTTAGACTCCACACCTTACCTGGCTTAGACCACCGTTTGCGGTGGTCCAGTGGATCCATACTCCAGCGGTCGTTACAATCCACCAGCACCTGTTACAGTTAGATCCACCCATGTGTGCCTCCATGGTGCCCTTGCTGAATGTTTGAGACATCATGACAGTGGTTATTTGTTACAAAGTGTTTATCCTCATTGTGGGTCTGACATAGAATGAGAGATGTATTGTAATTGGTTAAATTTAATGGGATCTCATGCCTCTTCTGCCTCTGTAGCCTTCAAAAGTGTTCTAATAACAGAAGCAAGAAACATTAGTAGCACACCTTAGTAGAAAAAGCAGACACCAACAATTAATGACTGTAATGGATTGTGAAATCATAGTAACCGGTATGGCGCAGAGCCAATGTAATCAGAGCCAGCAGCAAATTGAAGCAGCTGCAGTTAGAGAACTAACAGTAAAAGGTGTCCTGAGCCCTTAGACCACAAACCCCTTGTGAGTAGTGCCCAAGAAGCTACTACTGCCACCCCTCTCACTCATAGGTCTGTACATTTCCAGACAACCTCTCCCTTATATACTCAAGCATCGCCTTGGACAAACCATATTTCCCTCTTCTTCTCTTTCGTCCCCCTCACCCTCTATTCCTCAAAGCACACCCTCCCACTCCATCTGCCCATTGACAAAGAGTCACTTTTCCCATAGGACCTCATTAAACTAATGTTCATCCTTCAAACATTCTAGAGGGAGGGAGGACCAGGGAAGAGAGGAAGACCCATGGGTCAGTACACGTTAACCTTTTTCAAACTATAGGGGTCCTAATGGGGAAACATGGGAAATGAGAAAACCCTATTCTTCTAGTGAACTGTTTGATATTTACAAACAAGTAGGAGATTATGAAAAGAATCCTAGAGAATCCTGGGAGGCTCTCTAAAACCCTTTATCACACACCACATGACAGGACATCTTACAAATTACACTGCTGAGGTAAATCTACTCATCAAAGACACTGTTTATGAACAAAACCCACCCAAGTTTAGTGGTATGCCGACTATACAATGAAACATTATTTAAAATAACTACAATAAGGCTTTTTAAGAAAGATGCAGATTTGTATGTTATTAATGCTAACCAACAAGACCCAAAGGAGTCGGTACGTGAGTATAAGAAATAGTGGTTAACTGATATTAAATTATATTGTAGCTATACAACCACTTTGTGTCTTCTTGTCAAAACATTTGTTCAAGGATTACTAAAATATTTGAGAATAAGGCTAACCACACAACTTCCTCACTAGAAATCGCCAAATATGACTAATATCCTTGTGTCTCTTTATGCACTTGAATATAATCTTGAACTAAACCGAAAAACAGAAAGAGCAAAAATGACTGGTGGTGGTTAATAGGTTAAGATAAAAATTCTAAAGATTATGGGAGCTACTAATGCATTGAGTAGAGACCTGTGTCCCAGACCTGTCTCCTGAATAGATATTGAGGATGAGGGACACACTACTGATTCTGACAATGCACCCTTGTTCTCCTCTTTGTTTTCCCTTCTTCTAAAGATGCTAACTTTGCATCTTTACAGGAACCAATGGTCACATGTGAGGTGGATGGCCAGAAAATATATTTTCTGAGAGAGACTTGCGCAGAACTGTATCTTATTAATGATGATTTTATTTCAGCTTCCAAAAGAAAGTGACTGCTGTAAGAGTAAGTGGACAATCAAATCCTTACCCTGTTTCCACTGCTGCCTCAGTCACCTTAGAAAGCATCACTATTGCCAATTATTTTATCATGTCAGCAGATGCCCTAATAATCCACTGTGTAAGTTAGGATGTACCATCTACAGTACCTCTGATGGCATCCATGTGCAAGTACCCCTAGAAAGTAAAATGTTGTTTACCTACTGTATGCTTGTTCAGTCAATGACCAAACAGATAGTGCCAGTAACAATAATTACCTTGAGGTGTAATCCATGTTACAAGTCCAAGAACAACTGTGGAATACCAACTCTACTGAGGTGAGGAAAATGAGCCGAGTTCAGCCCGTTCAAATTAAGCTCAGACCCCATTGTGTATTACCACATAAAGCCCAGTACCCCTTGAAGCCCAAAGCTGAAATAGGGACTGCATCCACTTTAGAATCCTAGGTTAAAACAAGATTTCTTGAACTCTCTTACAATTTTCAGTCAGGCATTCAGTCAGACTCTGAGGATCAGGATCACAGTTACCCAGGAGGTTTGTGATGATACAGTTTAGCCTCGAGGACACACAAGCTCTGGTAGAATTTCTAGCAGACAATGGACATAAAATCAAAGGATAAGGTATGGTCATGTAAGTGAGGTGTGTCTTTTTTGTGTTAATACATGTGTAAAGTATGTGAATAGATGTGTGTTGTGTCTGTCCGGTTTATAAATACATGTATGCAGTATGTATATATGTGTGCTGTGTTTGTCCAATGTATACGGGTAAGTTCACATGGCTTATAGTGGTAGTACACCACTTTATGCCTGCTGTGGGAAGGTACGCACTGGCCAGCACATACTTCACACAGCGATCTCATTGACTTTCACTTTCCCCAGCGCATAAGCATCAGAAAGAACTAATATGTCTCTTCTTTTTTGTTGGGGAAAATGCTGAAAAATCATAGCACTCAATGAGTGGCGGCTCTGCTAAAAACCTGACTTGGCTTACACTTGGCTTACACCATCTCTTGCGGTGGTTCAGTGGATCCACACTCCAGTGGTCCTTACAGTCCACCAGTGGCCATTACAATATGTAATTCACAGAAAATTGGTAAGATTGATCAAAAATAACAGAAGGACTAACAGATCAACTGCATACAGCGACCAATGAGATTGAGCAACTCTTCCACTTTTTTCCTTTTACTCATCCATTGAATCATTCAAATCTGCCAACTTTGTCAAGTCTTATTATCATTCAGAAATATGCACTCAGCCTATGCACTTAGCCTGACCAGAAGTATTGCAATATTCACACAGGATTATGAATTGAGTCACTAATACACTCACCGGCCACTTTATTAGGTACACCTGTCCAACTGCCGTTAACACTTAATTATTCAAATTCAGCCAATCACATGGCGCAACTCGGCATTTACATGTAGACATGCAAAAAACAACTCCTCATTCAAACCGGCTCAGTAGGGGGAAAAAGTGTTTTGGGTGCCTTGAAGGGGCTGGTTGTGGCCAGAAGGGCGGGTTTTAAAAAAATTTCAGAAACGCTGATCCCTGGGATTTCACGCACAACCACTCTGGGGTTTCAGAGAATGGTCCGAAAAAAAAAAAACATCCTGAGGGGCATCCTGTGGGCGAAATGCCTGTTAAACCCAAGGGAAAAGGGAAAGGGGCAGCTGGTTCGAGCTTTGATAAAAGGCAACAGTGACTCAAATAGCCCCCCGTTACAAACCAAAGGTAGGCAAAAACATCTCTGAACGCACAGTACGGCAACTTTGAGGAATGGGCTACACAGCAGAAAAACCCAGGGGTGCCACTCCTTTCAGCTAAGAACGGGAAACTGAGGCCCATTTGCCCAAGCCATCAAAATGGACGTAGAAGTTTGGAAAAACGTTGCCTGGTCTGATGAGTCTCGATTTTTTTCTTTCGACATTGGGATGTAGGGCAGAATTTGGCCAACAACATAAAAGCAGGCCATCCTGCTTGATCAACGTTCGGGCGGTGATGTGTTGTCCAGGGGTGGGGGAAAAATTTTTTCTTGGCACTCTTGGGCCCCCTTGGGTACCAATTGAGCATCGTTCAACACCTTGTTAAATCTTGCCCGAAGAAATTGAGGCATTCTAAGGGCAAAAGGGTCCAACCCGTTACTATCATGGTGTAACCTAATAAAGTGGCCGGGATGTACTAAAATTTTATACTGTGAATTTTAACCAGGAAACTAAAAAAACATCATTTATGACATGTACTTTATGGCAAGTTTATAACTATTTTTCGAACTATTTGTTACTATATGCACATACAGATCATAAGTGGGAGTTTATTTCACATGAAAGGTTGTAACTTCAGCTAATTCAGCTGTCAGCCTTGATTCTTGATGGACACAAATTTAAATAATATACCGGTGGAATGGAACTTAACCAGAGTCAGTGGTACTGTATTTTGACTTTTTGCAAATAGTTTTAAGGGAATTTTTCACTTGTGATTTCTTTTTGTAATCAGGTGTTACTTTAAAGTTTGAGATGCTTTATTAAACACGTTACAAATAATTTTTTGTGGTTTTCTCAAAATTTTCTCACAATCTTTTTATAGGACTATACAATAGCAAAAATAAGTAGTATGTGTTTACTGAGCACCAAAATTACTTTAATTATCAACTGGTAGTGTGCTCTGGCCAGTTGAAATGTCAGTGCTGCAGATGAAAAAAAAAACTGGAATGCTGTGTATACTGAGCACAAAAATTTAAAATGTTTGGAGCTAAATAAACCACTGAATGCCAGTGATTTTAAATATGGTGTTCAAATGGTTAAAAAATCACACCAAAAAAGCATGATAACACTTTCA
>JAODAL010025976.1:0-57607 GCA_025379985.1 Phyllomedusa bahiana
TTTCCAAAAAACAAACATAAAAAGGGGGTGGACCAAAAGTATTGGCACTTTTTGAAAAATCATGTGTGTTCTTAATTTGTGTAATAACAGAAAAACCCTGTAACTTCCTGGGGATTAAAAGGTGTTGACAATAACAAAATCAAAATTGCACCCAGTTGACATGGATTAAATTTTGACTCAACCTCTGTCCTGGTCCTTGTGTGGACCAATTGAGCATGGAGAAAAGAAAGAAGACCAAGGAACTGTCTGAGGACTTGAGAATCCAAATTGTGAGGAAGCATGAGCAATTTTCAGGCTACAAGTCCATCTCCAAAGACCTGAATGTTCCTGTGTCTACCGTGCGCAGTGTCATCAAGAAGTTTAAAGCCCAGGGCCCACTGTGGCTACCCTCCCTAGAGTGGACGGAAAAGAAAAAATTGACGAGAGATTTCAAACGCAAGTTTTGTGCGGATGGTGGATAAGAACCTCGTCTAACATCCAAACAAGTTCAAGCTGCCTGCAGTCCGAGGGTACAACAGTGTCAACCCGTACTATCCGTTGGCGTCTGAATGAAAAGGGACTGTATGGTAGGATACCCAGGAAGACCCCACTTCTTACCCCGAGACATAAAAAAGCCAGGCTTGGAGTTTGCCCAAACTTATCTGAGAAGGCCTAAAACGTTTTGGAAGAAGTTCTCTGGTCAGATGAGAACCAAAGTAAGTTTTTTTGGGAAAAGGCATCAAAAATAGAAGTTCACAGAAAAAAAAGAGGCATTCAAAGAAAAGAACACGGTCTCTACAGTCAAACATGGCGGAGGTTTCCCCCTGTTTGTTTTGGGGTTGCTTTGCTGCCTCTGGCAGTGGACTGCTTGACCGTGTGCATGGCATTATAAAGTCTGAAGACTACCAACAAATTTTGCAGCATAATTTTAGGGCCCAGTGTGAGAAAGCTGGACTCCTCAGAGGTCATGGGTCTTCCAGCAGGACAATGTCCCAAAACACACTTCAAAAAGCACTAGAAAATGGTTTGAGAGAAAGCACTGGAGAACCTCTAAAGTGGCCAGCAATGAGTCCGGACCTGAATTCCCATAGAACCCCCTGTGGAAAAAGACTCAAAAATGGCAGTTTGGAGAAGGCACCCTTCAAATCTCAGGGACCTGGAGCAGTTTGCCAAAGAAGAATGATCTAAAATTCCAGCAGAGCATTGTAAGAAACTCATTGATGGTTACCGGAAGCGGTTGTTTGCAGTTATTTTGGCTAAGGTTTTGCTACCACGTATTAGGCGAGGGTTTCCAATACCTTTGTCCGGCCCCATTTTTTTAAGTTTTGGGTGAAATGATCAATGAAATTTATTTTTGTCTCATTCGGTTTGTGTTTTTTCATTGCAAGCAAAATAAATGAATATTTAAAAAATACCAAAGAATTTGTTTATTTTCAATCATTTTCAGGAAGAAACTGAGTATTACCTGACAGAATTGCAGGGGTGCCATTACTTTTGTCCACCACTGTATTTGCTTCTCAACAGTAACAGTCCTGAATGTTCTGCATTTGGAGACAACAGAATAGGGAAAATTTAAGCCTAGAACCTGCCTTAAAAAGTGCCAACATTTTGGTGCAGAAATTTGGTGCCTAGTAAGCCAACTAAAAGTTGTTATCAAAGGTTGGGTCTAAAGATGTACCAGAATTATCATGCAACAGCTACTGTGATAAATTTGATGGAACCTTAGATTGCCTGGTCTAAATTTTAGGATTGGCTAAACTGGACTAATTTTGCATAGCCTTAGATTGAAGTAAATCTAGGTCTTTAACAGTGCTAAAGTGACATTTTCCAGTTTCAAGCTGTTCCGAAACCAGGCTTTGTGTACCTTTATTAAGTGAGAAAAGCAGCTGTAAAATCCCAACTTCCAGTCTCATCGCCTTAATTCAAATATCTTTTACCAATTAGCTTTCCTAGAAGTTAATTAGGGTTATGACCTATTCTGCAGCTACTCCATGTAGATGGAACCACGCCCACATGTGGCGGCCGATGGCCGCACTATTTTGAGAGTAACATTAGTATTATGAGCAAATTCTTGCAATTATTGAATACTGCATATGAATGTGGTGTTATCCCCATAGCATAGCTGCAGTGTGGAACCTTTCCCATAACCCTGATAGTTATGTACTTTTACTTCCTGAACTGTGGAAGTTTATTTAATGTGCCCAAAAAACTACATAGCCACTGCAACTGTTTGCGTGTTATTTGTTTAGTCATATTGCAGTTTTGTATATTTGTGACTAAGATAACGGTCAGACCACATGTAATTGGGATTGAATCCAGAAATACAGGTAGAGGATTAACTTACTTTTTCTTATAACTATAACTGTGTAAAGTCCAACAACATATATGGATCAGCACTTGGACATGAAGAGTCAAGAGCAGTCGGATCTTCTTAAAATAACAATCCTTTTATTGAAGACAATCTTAAAAACCCAACCGCACAATGGCTGAACGTACACCCAAGACAGGACCACGATGTGGGCTGGACAATAGAGACTATGGTCAGAGTCATCTATTGTCACAGCCCACATCGTGGTCTCCTGTCTTGATGTACGTTCAGCCATTGTGCGGTTGTTTTTAAGATGTCTTCAATAAAAAGGATTGTTTTTTTAAGAAGATCCGACGCTCTTTGACTCCCTCATGTCCAAGTGCGATCCATAACATGTTGGTTGGGACTTTTAACCGGATGGATAGTGTCCAGGATCGTCCCATGGACGAGTTGAGAGGTGAAGCGTTCTACGCTGCATTAGGTGAGCTGTCCATTACTACTATTGGGTATAACTGTGTAAATGGTGGAGATTATTGCTGCTCCTATGTTGTAAAAGTATTTGTCACCCATTAGAATGGTAACTTCCATGTAAGAATCATTATGTTTTACAGCATGAATTGTCTTTAGGATGTTATGTAAAACTAGAATTTCATTATTTATTTTAATACCATAAGTTTAGGGCTGTGTAACATTGATAGGCTCTGCTATTTATACCAGGATAAGTGTACCAGGACTTGGTGGTGCCATTGCCTACTCCAGTCAGTGAGCCATTATAACTTGCCACATAAGGTGTTCAGAGAGTACATGGGGTACACAATTACAGAGTGTATACACATCACAGTACATACATATTTATATGTCCTCAAACTTTTTAAACAGGGGGCCAGTTCATGGTCCCTCAGACCATTGGAGGGCCGGAATATAGTTGAAATAAAGAAAGTTTTACTTTGTGGGTCGATACGATTACGCCGATACCCAATTTATAAGTTTTTCATGTTTTAAGCGCTTTTTTAAAATAAGAACGTTTTTATTGTATAACTAAAACAATATTTATGCATCGCTGTCTTCGGATAGCCATATAGGTTTGGGTATATGTCCCCCAGTGGTAAAATAGGTCCCAGCCGGTATATAGATAGTTATAAGTCCCATGCACGTATATAGGTCCGCTTATATGTCCCCCCGCACATGTATAGGTAGATTATAGGGCCCCCCCCCACACATTTTCTAGGGAGATTATAGCTCCCCCTTGCACAAATTTTTAGCTGCCCCCCCTCCTGCACATTTATAGCTGCCCCCCCTCCTGCACATTTATAGCTGTTCCCCCCCCTCTGCACATTTATAGCTGTTCCCCCTCTGCACATTTATAGCTGTTCCCCCCCTGCACATTTACAGCTGTTCCCCCTCTACACATTTACAGCTGTCCCCCTCTGCACATTTATAGCTGCCCTCCTCTGCACATTTACAGCTGTTCCCCCCCCCTGCACATTTATAGCTGTTCCCCCACTGCACATTTATAGCTGTTTCCACCCCCCTGCACATTTATAGCTGTTCCCTCCCTGCACATTTATAGCTGTTTCCACCCCCTGCACATTTACAGCTGTTCCCCCTCTGCACATTTACAGCTGTTCCCCCTCTGCACATTTATAGCTGTTCCCCCTCTGCACATTTACAGCTGTTCCCTCTGCCCCATTTATAGCTGTCTCCCCTCCTGCACATTTATAGCTGTCCCCCCTGCACATTTATAGCTGTCCCCCCTGCAAAAATTTATAGCTGCCACCCCCTGCAACATTTATAGCTGCCCCCCCCCTGCACCATTTATTAGGTAGATTTTAGGCCTCCAGCAGGTATATAGAGATAATTAAAAATTAAAAAAACTACGGACCTCACTGACGTCGTGCTCCCGGTCTTTCTTCACAGGCCGGATGCACCGGGCCCGCCCAGCGTTGACCTCACTCCCCCTTGCTGTACTCTGGTGAGCCACGGGAAGGGGATTTTGGCTCACCAAGACTCTGTGGCTCTGCGGACCCCGAAGCCTGTAATGATTCGCCCCCGGGACACAAAAACATTAGCCCCGGCCGCTGCCATCCCCAAGGTCTTAATCGATCCTAGCGACCGGTATCGCTTAGGACACTAAAGATCAGGGCAAAAAGGGCGGCCCGGGAACTCCTGAGTGATGATGGAGGGCGACATTCCCACTCACAGGCACCTCCCAAAAATTGTAAGTGCCCCGCCCCCCTTTTACTCAGCACCTCCCGCCTCTGAAAGTGCCCCCCCCCACCTCTTTTTCTATAAATCCCCCCTGCTTTTTGCGCTCTCTTGAGGCCCTCACTCCCCCTGTCACCCCCCAAAAGGGCACCTCCCCATAGTATGTGGGGCCGGGGGCGGTGAGGGGGATTAGGCATCTCACACCACAACAGCAGGTGCCGCTTAAAAAATTTGCAGCAGGGTCCTTGGGGCTTTTGCGGGCCGGAAAAACCCCTCGGGGGCCGTATTTGGGGGCCCCCTGGCTTACATATGAATAATGCAATAAAAAATCCAAACCCCAATTTTTTAAAAATGAAAAAAACATAATTTTTTTTGAAAATGGAGTAAACTTTTACCCCCTTTATCAATAAGTGACGGATAAGAAAATCAGCAGCCTGTTATATAATCTGCATGTTTTTTTCCTCGTATGAAATGGGGTTTTTTTGACACCACACTATATACAGGGATTGGTTTTATTGAAAAATTTTGGTTGAGAATTTCTTTTTAAAAACGCAAAAATTTTAAAATTATGGTGGTGTTCTAAGCAAATAGTCAGGTAAAACCCAGACTTTGTTAAAACCAATACGGCTGTACAGTTAATGCTTTTGTCGATGGGGCACCAGAATTTTTTTATGGCGCAGGTAACTCAGTGAGATTACCTTTTTAATTTTTTTTAAACACTAAAGCCATTTTCTTATAAAAAAAAAAATGATGTAAAACAACAAACAAAAAAGACAAGGACAGAATTGCATGCTTTTGACTAACCCCTCCCAAAAAGGTATAAAATGTTTAATTTTAATAAATTTTTTCCCCGTAAAAAAAAAAAGTCCTCAATTTTGAAGCGTCATCAAAGACAAAAAAAAAACATTTTTACTCTCAAAATGTGATTTCACAAAAACAAGTTTCATTGTTTTATTGCACAGAATAAGACCATATACATTTTGTATCACAGTCATACTGACCAGCATTTAACATGTCACTGATACCGCACAGTGAATGCTGTAAAAATAAAGCTCAGAAAGGAATAGCAGTTTCAAAAATCATAAAAAATTGAGCAAAAGGAGAAAATGTTATAAAATAACAAATGAACTCTAACCACCAGTGAGCAGCGCCATCTTAAAAAACATTAAGACCCCCGGGTAACATGCAGTGAACCTTGCCCCGATACATACAACAACCAGGCCGCTCTAACCACACCCCAACTGAAACACATGAGGGTTTTTCCTTACCCCGCCCCCAAAACACCCCCAAATCATCGTGGGTAGCTCAGGGGTCCCCGGGAGTTCTAATTTTATGGGGTCCCGTCGGCCCCCTCATCACACAGCTGCATCGCTGCCCAGTGATGCAGCCAGGTTATTGCCCAGCTTGGACTAGTCCACCGGGGACAGGTGTATCCCCCAGCAAGCCTCAAGCTCCAGTGGGTCCTTGGGACGTGTATACAGTTAAAATCTGCAGCAGAACAGGAAGAAGATGTCTGCTTCCTGCCCTGCCGACTACTCCGCTAGTAACTGGCTCAGGCCTGAGCTACTTCCTTGCCCTTTGTTTTAGGCCTTGTCCCCAGGCCGGTTTTTCCCCCCCCGGTTTTCAGACGGTTTTCCCGGGTTTTAAAAACCGTTGCAAACCAGGTGAAAACTTTAAAAACGGGGTTCATGGAAAAAAACCCCCAGCGGTCCCCACTGGTGGTTTTTTTCCGCCCACGGCCCCAAAAACATAGAACATGTTAAAATTTTTCTGTCCATTTACAACACAAAAAACTTCTAGGACTGGCAGGGGCGTCGCTAGGCAGTTTTATTCGGGGCATGAGCCCCGAATAAATCTTCTTGTGCCCCAATCCTCGGTCCATGCCCCGCGTCGCCTGGAGCGTCCTAGTTTCGGGCACCGACGCCGAAATTCTGACTGTGAGTCAGTGGAAGGGAGCATGGATCGGACGTCCCCCTCCCCTCCCCTGTAGTACAATGCTTGGTAAGTTTTCACATAACCTCAGCGGCTGGCTAGGGGCATAACTGCTATGGGGAAATTTCGGCTGAGGGGGGCATTTTTATTTGGCAAAGGGGGGGAAATTTTTAATTGGGCTAGGGGGACAAAATTAAATGGTTTTTTTGGGGCATAAAAAATTGCAAGGGGGGGCATATTATTTTGGCTAAGAGGGGGAAAATTAACGGGCTAAAAAAGGGCATATTAACGGGCAAAGGGGGCATTTTTATTGCAAAAGGGGGCCCAAAATTACGGGCTAAGGGGGAAAAATTATTGGCAAAGGGGAAAAAAATTATTTGGTTAAAGGGGACAAAAATTCCCCGGGCTAAGGGACATAACCTGGTTTTAAAAGGGGGGGCCCATTTTTACGGGCAAACAGTAGGCAAAATTATTTGCCAAAAGGGGGGCGAAACCCCTACTACAGAGGGCATTTAAACCGGGCCAAAAAGGAATAATAACCGGGCTAGGGGGGGGAAACTACTTGACAAAAGGGGGCTAAAACCCTTTGGCAAACAGGGGGCCTACTTTCCGGCAAACGGGGGCCAAAAAATTTTCCCTAAAAGGGGGGAAATTTAAATTACCTTTTGGGGCACTATAAGGGGATTTTGGTATAAAAGATTGGGAATTTGTAAAAAGAATTTTGCTGAAAAAATGAGGAGTTTTAAAGATTTTTTGTTTTGTAAAACCCCAACAGTAAAATTTTTTTGGGGGACGGGTAAAAAAGATTTAAAGGCCCGCCCTGGGAAAAATGTAGAAGAAGAAAAAGAAAACAAATCTTCACGACATCCCCCTGTGAGTAAACAAAAAAAAAATGCAGCTAATCATTTTATATTTCGTTTAGCCAAACATACAACTAGAATCTACCACTTTATGGCCCCCGTATGGCGGGGGGTATATGTACAACTGATGTCACATGTGGTGGTCCCCTTTTTTGGTCGGGTTCTGGCAGAATTTTTTTTGAACCTTAATTAGTAATAGTTTTTGGTCCCTTGGTTTTTTTTATGGTTTTTTTTTTGGTAAAAATTGGGTTTTTGTCCTTTTTATATTTGCTCCATGAAAAAGGGGTATTTTTTTTGTTGACTTATTTTTTTAGGTATTTTCACTGTCCCCACAGAGGTGAGAGGTTTTTTAAAATGCATATTTGTCAACCGATTTTTTATTGTGCAGTGACTTCCCGAGGAGATGGACGGATCTATGGGGGATGGCAGGAAAATTAGTGACAGGAACAGAAGCTTTTTTCTTCACAACAATACTATACACAGTTGGACAATGTGGCTTGAAAGAAGTGTCATACCCAGCCTACTCAGAATAAACTTATGAGGGGCCGTAGCCCATGGATGTTTATGGACCTGCATCTGCCCCTGGTGAAGGAGGAGGGCTTTTTTCCGCTAATCGGGGGGAGAAAAGCCGTCCCAAGGTGGCCGTGTGCACGGCACGAAAACAGTTCAACTGCCCTTTGGATAAACCTATAAACCTACCTACTGAGAGGGGGCTTTAAAGCTACCTACTGATGGGGCCTATATAGCTATCCATTAGGGGACCAATCTACCTAACGACTTAATGAGGGAGTTTACTTATCTGTTTATTTAATTTGGGAGTGTATATTGCGTATTTACCTACCTAATATACACACAAAAAGACTAAATCTGGGTGCACAAGGGAATCATCATTAACATTACGGGTGCTGTGGATGAGGTTGGGAACAGGTAGGGATAAGCTGGAAAAGTGAAGAGTGTAACATGTTTGTGTGGTAGACTCTGCAGAGAGTTGTGGCTGGGAGAAGTTGACATGGCAGTTTGAACCATATGGAGATGAAAATGGGAAGAGAACAGTCTATCAGGGAAGAGAACAACTCATATCAGATAAGACATCTTCTGTGAGTCCTTGGATGTCAGTGGTTATTTTGCTTCTGTGTTCGATCAGTGCTGTATTCAGTGTCAGATGAACCTGAGCTGGTGTGTTACCACTATGTGGTCTCTACATAGCAATATTATAGGTGCTTGTATAGTAGAAGTGTTCACTTGTCCCTGATTGCAATAGCAAGTGCAAGCCTGTCCCTGACCCTGTGATTAGGAGTTTCTGTGTGCCTCTTTTATTTCCTTGCTTGTGTTGATGGTATTGTTGATTTAAGATAGTGGCGAGGTGTGTGACTGAGAGAAAATTTGGGGGCAAATATTTTATGTGGACTGGTGGGGGATTGAACTAGCACTATTTTAGGGTACATCCATGTGACATATGTAAATTGCCAATTGGATTCTGTCAAGGAATCCGGCTGGTATTTTATCATCTTTCAAAGGTTTTGGGGGACAGTTTGGTTTGCAAATTTGCCCGTCCTCCATAACCATTGAATTGCACAACTTTCGCTTGAAAACCAAGCGGAAGATTGTGCATGCTCCGAGTTTTTCAGTATGGCCGTCCGGCTGAAAATCTGTGCAGTGTAGACTACTGAATGGATTTTCTTTTAAAGTCTATGGGATGGTTTCTTAATGGTTTTCTGACAGTTTCCAAATCCTCAAACCGTCTGAAAATATGACAAATAAACCATGCCGTGTGGAAGGACCCTTATAGTTGTAGAGAGGAGTTGTTTGGCAGGAAGGAAGCCCAAACTGAAGTTTTACACCAGGGTCCACAAGCCTTTAGTTACACCCCTGCATATTATCACACCGCCTACATCAGGACAACCCACTGATTTCTTGTCAGCAGTCAACAAGACTAAATAGCAAGGTAGGGAGCAGATGACTCCCTGCTCCACCATGGTTTATAGGTCCTATTAGGGTCTCTACTAATAAGGTCTATTTGGTGGTTCTAAGAAAGACAAATACTTAAATAAGCAGTGCTGATACAGGGAATATATCTTGGATTCTTGGGACATATATTCACCATCTGGAGCCCCGGTGCTTGTGGGGCCCCTGGGCAACTGCCTAATGTGCCCGATGGATAAGATCACTATATTTACTATTTTGCCATAGGCAAACTTAAACTCTATCAGTTCTCTATCTGTTAAACACTAAAACGTAACTTTTATTATATCTAACTCTTAACCTCTATAAAAACTTATTTAAAAACCTGATCTCTAACCTCATCATTTAACCCTTTTTGCTTCTGAAAGAGGGAATAACTTCCTTTCTATTATCAAGTCTGGTGGAACCCCACCTATTGACAGGAGAGCCTTATATCTATAGCAAAGTACTAGCTCCAGTGAGGGATCCCAAGCCAACTACTTGGGCAGTCGTCCCTAATCTCGATCGGACCTCTAAGCCTTGATAAAGCCAGGTTAGCTGGCAAAACATGTCGGGCAGGTCAGATATGACGTTTTAAATTGTGATTTCTCACCTCTGTCTACATGTGTCATCTGCTGCAGACGGTGTTTACAAGGGGGCTTATTTGTTCTGTGTCTATAAGATAGGGAACCTGCCCAAGTAGTTGGCTTGGGAAACCCTTACTGAAGCTAGTACTTTGCTATAGATATAAGGTCCCCTGTTTGTAGGTGGGGTTCCACCCGATTGATAATAGAAAGGGAGTTATTCCCTCTTTCAAGGGAAAAAAAAAGGGGTTTAAAAGATGAGGTTAGAGATCAGGTTTTTTTAAAAAGTGTGTATAGAGGTTAAGAGTTAGATATAATAAAGTTACGTTTTAGTGTTTAACAGATGAGAATGATGAGTTTAAGTTTGCCTATGGCAAAATAGTAAATATAGTGATCAAAAGTCACTCTGTTCTCTTGCGAGATTCCCAATTTTTTGGAGATTATGCGATGGATAAGATGACTCTGCTAGTCACTGGTCACATGGGTAACGTCATTGCTGCAGCCTAGTAAATAAGGACTGGCAGGGATTACTACAGTGTCCACACTGAAGCTGGTATTTATCAGGTGAGTAATAGTAAATGTAAATAGGGCCAATATGCTGAGGTTTTTTTTGTATGGGTGTAACTAAAGCTGCTGCTGTTTCAGTTTCCTATTATTTGGAGGTGGGGAGCATCTGATTTTGCTGTGTGGTCCTATAATTTCTTAATATGCCTCTACACATGGAAACTCTGAGTATTACTGTAGTAGCAAATAGTGGGGATTTTTAGAAATCTCCACACATTGCAGAAACAAATGTGCATGGAAATTGACCTGCCGTGTGGGTTGTAATCCGCAGAGTAATCCGCAACGTACTATTTTATGTTGCAGACATGCTGCAGATTTATCGCCAATTTCCTCTGACTTCAAAGGGGAAGTCAGAATCTTCATTTAGTCATCAGTTGTTGCGAATAGTGTTGTGGAAATGTGATTCTAAGTTCATGACTTTTATTTTTTGGCTATTTACATACTCCACACTGATACCACAGCAGCACTTCTGCCGCAGGTCAGTGGCAAAATTCACAGGATTTGGTTTGGCTTTTCTGTTGCTTCTTTTGCTATCTTATCACATTTCCTCCTTTTGAATATTCTGGCAGACCATCAGCTAGAATACTCACTGGAGAAATAGAGAGGAAGAAAGCAGAGCAGGTAGACAGTAAGTTTGACAGGAACAGAAAGACTATTGCTAGACGCCAGTGCCTTGCACACCTGGGCTGGGATGAAGACATAGAGAGCGATAGACTGTCACCAGATGCCAGCACCTTTCACCGCGAGACTGGGACAAGGATAGAGAGACAAACGAGTCTTCAGGGGCAGGTTTTTCACAGTCCTGGGAAGGGACCTTGTGATCAGATGACACTCAACTATACACCTCTTCCCGTGACATCACTACCGCCCTGCTACAATACACCAGTGACTGTCTGTCCGCTGTCTCGGACATAATGTATTCTCTCTATCTTAAACTAAACCTCACTGAAACTGAACTTCTTGTCTTTCCGCCAGGTAGTAACCAACCCCCCCCCCTCCCCCACCCTGTTATTTCTGTTTCAGTGTGTGGTACTATCATTACTCCTAGGCAGCAGGCCCGCTGTCTGGGGGTTATTCTAGATTCTGATCTGACCTTCACCCCATATATCCAATCCCTTGCCCGCTCTTGTCACCTGCACCTCAAGAATATCTCCAGAATCCGTCCTTTTCTCACTGTGGAAACAGCTCAAACTCTCATTGTCGCTCTTATTTTTTCTCGTCTTGACTACTGTAACTCCCTACTTGTTGGTCTCCCTCTCTGCAAACTCTCCCCTCTCCAATTTGTCCTGAATGCAGCAGCCAGGCTTGTCTTTCTTTCCAGCCACTATACTGATGCCTCTACCCTGTCAGTCACTGCACTGGTTGCCCATCCAGTACAAAATACAACATAAACTCCTCACTCTCACCCATAAAGTTCTCCACAGCGCTGCTCCTCCCTACATCTCCTCCCTCATCTCTGTCCACTACCCTACCCGGTCTCTCCGCTCTGCTACTGATCTAAGATTACACACCTCACTCATCCGAACCTCCCATGCCCGTCTCTAAGATTTTGCACGTATTGCACCGCTTCTCTGGAACATGTTACCCCATGTGATCAGGCATACTCATAACCCTCACAGTTTTAAGTGCGCTCTGAAAACTCATCTTCTTAGACAAGCCTACAAAGATCCCTAACTGTTATCCCCCTGTCACACATTCGTCACTTCCTGCACGTTGGCACCCACAGGCACTTATCTGTATATAGATGTACGGTCTGGGTGGCAGGTTCATCTATTTTTATGTATACTATCCCATATTTATGTAATATGGCTGGTCCATTGTAAACCACCCATACACCCCAATAGATTGTAAGCGCTTGCGAGCAGGGCCCTCACACCTCATGTCTCATTTGTCAGTAGCTTTTTTAGAATGTGATGTCTGGTTTGTCTGTGCTTAAACCCTCTATATTGTAAAGTGCTGTGGAATATGTTGGCGCTATATAAATAAAGATTATTATTATTATATTATCAGAGGAGAACTATCTAAGTAGCTAAGTAACTGTGAGGATTACAGAGACCTGTGAATTTATATGGTCTTGCAGGTGCACCTGCCCGCTTGCCACCTGCAACCCAAACCTAAGGGAGTTGCATGTGGCCACTGCAAACGCTAATTGGCTACCCTGTTCAGACGGAGAAACTAAACAGAAGCCAGAGGAGAATCAGAGCTGGAACGGATGTGAGGAGGAAGGCGAGCACAGGCTTTTTTTTTCCATTAGACGGCAGGGATGGTTTATTACCATCCCTGCCGTCCCCATTGCTGAATATGCAGTGCTCAATGAGTGCCTCCCAGCTTCCCGGTCACGTGACCTCCGAGACACGGTAACTGCAAGAACTGGGGGGATTTATCAGACCCAGATCAGCTCTGCAGTGATGTATTTCTATGTATTTCTAGCTATGGCTAATCTATCAGCCCCAGGAGAAATCAGAAAAAAAACTTACAGAAAAATGCCCCAGAGATCTTATGCGGGCACAATATGAAAAATAAAATAATAATTAAAAAAACACAGGAAAAAAATAAAATATTATAAAAAAAAAATGTACAGCCTAAACTGCAACTCTTAGCCCCTACCTGACGAACCTTAAACTTTATATCACCAATATGTAAATGTCTGTGACAAAAAAAGCGGCACAAAAATTTATTTTAGTGCCACCTTAGCTGTTAGAAAATTAAATAAAAAATGGGAAAACAGACTTTTCAATTTTTTGTTTACTATTTTTAGTCATATATTATGCATATATATATTATAATATATATGTTATTATATATATATATATTTATATATATATATTATACCGTATATATTTATATATATATATATATATACACAGTATATGTATACATGAAAAAGTCTGAATTTCACATTTTATACATAAAATGGGAAAAACCTTCATTTCTTGTTTTTATTTATATATATATATATTATATATATTATGTGTGTGTGTATTATATATATATATATTTTATATGTGTGTGTATATATGTATATATATATGTGTATATATGTGTGTGTATATATATGTATATGTGTGTGTGTATATATGTGTATATATATATATATGTGTGTGTATATATGTGTGTGTATATATATGTATATGTGTATATATATACCGTATATACTCGAGTATAAGCCGAGTTTTTCAGCACAAAAAATGTGCTGAAAAATGCGACCTCGGCTTATACTCGAGTCACTGTCTGCCGCTCGGGCGCTGCGATGGCCCGTGCGCCGACAGGGACGCTTCAGCTATATGCGGCTCCTCAGGGAGCGCATATAACTGAATGCCGAGTGAGCGCACAGTGTCCGGGCGCTGCGCTGGCCGGGGCACTGTCTGCGATCCCTTCACCTATATGCGACTCCTCCAGCGCGCATATAGGTGAAGGGATACCACTGCGGGGCACAGAGCGAGCGCTCCGTGCTCCGCAGTGGCCTCCGGGCGGCCGCAGACTGGCGGCTGTCCGGAGTTTCCGGCACAAGCAGCGTGTGTCATCACGCTGCGTGCGCGGCCTGATGACATCACCCGCCTGTGCCGAGAAGACCCGAGGAGCGCGCCCGGGAGACGGAGCAGCGGGGATCCAGGTAAGTGATTGGTTTTTTGTTTTTTTTTTAAACTGCCTATACCTGCCTACAGTTGCCTATACCTGCCTGCATCCGGCCCTATACCTGCCCTATACCTGCCTACAGCTGCCTATACCTGCCCTATACCTCCCTACAGCTGCCTATACCTGCCTACAGCTGCCTATACCTGCCTACAGCCTGCCCTATACCTGCCCTATCCCTGCCTACAGCTGCCTATACCTGCCTACAGCTGCCTATACCTGCCTACAGCCGGCCCTATACCTGCCTACAGCTGCCTATACCTGTCTACAGCTGCCTATACCTGCCTACAGCCGGCCCTGTACCTGCCTACAGCTGCCTATACCTGCCTACAGCCGGCCCTATACCTGCCTATACCTGCCTACAGCTGCCTATACCTGCCTATACCTGCCTACAGCCGGCCCTATACCTGCCCTATACCTGCCTACAGCTGCCTATACCTGCCCTATACCTGCCTACAGCTGCCTATAGCTGCCTACAGCCTGCCCTATACCTGCCCTATACCTGCCTACAGCTGCCTATACCTGCCTACAGCCGGCCCTATACCTGCCTACAGCTTGCCTATACCTGCCCTATACCTGCCTACAGCTGCCTATACCTGCCTACAGCTGGCCCTATACCAGCCGGCCCTATTCCTGCCTACAGCTGCCTATACCTGCCTACAGCTACCTATACCTGCCTACAGCCGGCCCTATACCTGCCTACAGCTGCCTATACCTGCCCTATACCTGCCTACAGCTGCCAAAACCTGCCAACAGCAGCCACTACCTGCCTACAGCCGGCCCTATACCTGCCCTATACCTGCCTACAGCTGCCTATACCTGCCCTATACCTGCCTACAGCTGCCTATACCTGCCTACAGCCAGCCCTATACCTGCCTACAGCTGCCTATACCTGCCTACAGCTGGCGCTATACCTGCCCTATACCTGCCTACAGCTGCCTATACCTGCCCTATACCTGCCTACAGCTGCCTATACCTGCCTACAGCCGGCCCTATACCTGCCCTATACCTGCCCTATACCTGCTACAGCGACCTATACCTGCTACAGCTGCCTATACCTGCCCTATACCTGCCTACAGCTGCCTATACCTGCTACAGCTGCCTATACCTGCCTACAGCCGGCCCTGTACCTGCCTACAGCTGCCTATACCTGCCTACAGCCGGCCCTATACCTGCCCTATACCTGCCTACAGCTGCCTATACCTGCCCTATACCTGCCTACAGCTGCCTATACCTGCCTACAGCTGCCTATACCTGCCTACAGCCGGCCCTATACCTGCCCTATACCTGCCTATACCTGCCCTATACCTGCCTACAGCTGCCTATACCTGCCTACAGCCGGCCCTATACCTGCCTACAGCTGCCTATACCTGCCCTATACCTGCCTACAGCTGCCTATACCTGCCTACAGCCGGCCCTATACCTGCCCTATACCTGCCTACAGCCGACCCTATACCTGCCTACAGCTGCCTATACCTGCCCTATACCTGCCTACAGCTGCCTATACCTGCCTACAGCCGGCCCTATACCTGCCTACAGCTGCCTATACCTGCCTACAGCTGCCGATACCTGCCTACAGCCGGCCCTATACCTGCCCTATACCTGCCTGCAGCCTGCCCTATACCTGCCTATGGGGCCATATACCTGCCTATTACCTGCGTATGGGGCCTTTTAAACCTGCCTATATCTGCTTATGGGGGACATATTAACTGCCTATTACATGCCTATGGGGCTTTATACGTGCCTTTTGGGATTACACTGCCTATACCTGCATATAGGGCCATATATCTGCCTATAATTGCCTATGGGGGACATTAAACTGCCTATGTAATTTTATTGGTATCCATTTTCATTTTTAAAATTTACCAGTAGCCGCTGCATTTTCTACCCTAGGCTTATACTCGAGTCAATAAGTTTCCCATTTTTTTGGGGCAAAAGTAGGTGCCTCGGCTTATACTCGGGTCGGCTTATACTCGAGTACATATGGTATGTATATACTGTATATATAATATAAAGAAAAAAATACTGATCAAAAAGTGAAAAAATGTTTTCCCATTTTATATACAGGTAGTCCCCGGGTTACAAACAGGATAGGGACTGTAGGTTTGTTCTTAAGTTGAAATTGTATGTAAGTCGGAACAGGTAGATTTATTAAATGTAATTCCAGCCAAAAGTATTTTTTTTTTTGTATTGGATAGTGCAGGGAACAGTTTTTACATTTGTTTTGCTGTCTGTGCCCTTTTTTAGAAGATTTCACCTAACGTTCTGTATCTCATGTGCAGCTGTGGCATGCTGGCACGTGGGTATCATGGGGCGTGACTCCGTGTTCAATGTCAGCCACGCCCCATAAGTCTCCGTTTGTACCTAGGGGACGGCTGTCAGTCGGAACGATGTAAGTCAGGGACTGCCTGTATATAAAAATGGGAAAAACACTTTTTGTTTACTATTTTTATTCATATTTTATACAAACATATATTTATTTATACATATACAGCATATATATACACTCACCGGCCACTTTATTAGGTACACCTGTCCAACTGCTCGTTAACACTTAATTTCTAATCAGCCAATCACATGGCGGCAACTCAGTGCATTTAGGCATGTAGACATGGTCAAGACAATCTCCTGCAGTTCAAACCGAGCATCAGTATGGGGAAGAAAGGTGATTTGAGTGCCTTTGAACGTGGCATGGTTGTTGGTGCCAGAAGGGCTGGTCTGAGTATTTCAGAAACTGCTGATCTCCTGGGATTTTCACGCACAACCATCTCTAGGGTTTACAGAGAATGGTCCGAAAAAGAAAAAACATCCAGTGAGCGGCAGTCCTGTGGGCGGAAATGCTTGTTGATGCCAGAGGTCAAAGGAGAATGGGCAGACTGGTTCGAGCTGATAGAAAGGCAACAGTGACTCAAATAGCCACCCGTTACAACCAAGGTAGGCAGAAGAGCATCTCTGAACGCACAGTACGGCGAACTTTGAGGCAGATGGGCTACAGCAGCAGAAGACCACACCGGGTGCCACTCCTTTCAGCTAAGAACAGGAAACTGAGGCTCAATTTGCCAAGCTCATCGAAATTGGGGCAGTAGAAGATTGGAAAAAACGTTGCCTGGTCTGATGAGTCTCGATTTCTGCTGGACATTCGGATGGTAGGGTCAGAATTTGGCGTCAACAAAAATGAAAGCATGGATCCATCCTGCCTTGTATCAACGGTTCAGGCTGGGTGGTGGTGGTGTCATGGTGTGGGGAATATTTTCTTGGCACTCTTTGGGCCCTTGGTTCCCAAATTGAGCATCGTTGCAACACCTTGTGGAATCTATGCCACGAAGAATTGAGGCAGTTCTGAAGGCAAAAGGGGGTCCAACCGTTACTAGCATGGTGTACTAATAAAGTGGCCGGTGAGTGAGTGTGTATGTATATATATATATATATATATATATATATATATATACTGTCTAGATAATATAAAGGAAAATAGTCAACAAAAAATGAAAACGTCTGTTTTTCCCGTTTGTATATAACAGGCTCCCAGAGCATTGCCCGGATAGGGCACAATTGTTTCCCCTTTACAGCAGGACTGGGTTAAGCCTGGTTCATATCTGCGTCGCAGCTTCTATAAATGCATAAAAAACCGAACAAATCACTGAAAAATTAGCAGAACGAGTGCGAGGAAGCGTCGTGTCCCCTCCCGCCTGAGGAGAATGTGACCCCTCAGGTAAATGGCGCAATGGCTCTCAGTAAGCAGAGCAGGGACGGGGGTTTCTTTGGTAACAGTTCCCTTCATGTATGTGAGGTGACTCTATAGCAGGCGCACGCATGTTCTAGCGGCTTCCATCCCAGAGCACTTGGCAGGGGCACTGTTGACAGCGGTTGCCAGGGAGACAGAACTCTCCAGCTCCAGAGCCGTCTGCACAGGGAGAGCCAATGAGAGGCGCCGCTGCGAGTCACGTGACCCGCAGCTTTATATTATTGTGTCACCGGTTTGTTCGCTCAGTTCAGATCAGAACTCGGTGCGGGGTCGCGGGGCACGATGTCCGGGAGCCAGCTGAGAGCCTTCGAGGACGATCCCTTCTTCTCGTGAGTTCTCTTACCAGTGTTATCATGTGTAGCATCTCTGTTACCACCCAGCAGTGTCGTCCATAGAAGACAATCAGCAGAGGCTGGGGAACTACAAAGCTCAGCAAGTCATGCAGCTAAGGAACATCTAGACTAGAAGGGCAGGGCAGATGCAACCTATAGACCGACTCCAATCTCGGTCCCTTCCTCACAGTGTTGCACTGGGTGAGAGGAGGCAGGGTTATAGTACAGTATACACCATCTTACACTTCATATACAGGATCCATCTATGGAGATAATTGAGCAACCCTCCATTGATTCTATTGCACTGATCCAGAGCTGCATTACCAATCTTACAGGCTTCAGAGCAGAAATCAGGCAGCATTTTTTGTAGTCTGTCCAGACCCTAACAGATGAAGTGTATAGATCTGACTGTATGCTCGTCTGGCCCTCTGCATTAGAGGCATTGAGCTAATCTATTAGGGGTGGGTGTCTGAACACTCATATGTCGACTGTTTCCAATAGCAACCACTGAGATTGTGAAGCATATAGTATCCGATCACACAAGGTGCACTCGGGACTGATACGGGATAGGCAGTAAGTTGTTGAGTGATGTATATACGTTGTGAAATAGTCCATAGGGCTGGACATACAATTATTTTTGTTTTGTAGCTCTGATTTATATTGACACCTTTGAAACATGCAGAACTGTAGTGGACCCAGGGGCTCACAATGTGGCAGATTAAACCCTGGCTGCCAATGGCTGGACAAGTTTGAAAAGCAACAGTGTTGCCAGCAAACTTGTGCGGCCATTTGTGTCCACAGTTTGCCAGACCCTGGGTCCCTGGTGCTTTCACATGGTGCAGTTTTTTTCATCTGCAGCACTGCACTGCATTTAAACTGCCTTTATTACCAGCAAGCTTCTTTCAGTTATCTGAACTTTTTGGAAAGGCGTTACAAGTGAGTAATCCATTACTGTGTCTAAAGTCTCCTGGATTCGAAACACAGTCACTGATTACTAGTAACACCTTTCTGAACTGTTAAGATAACTGGGGTTATATTACAGTATACACCATCTGACACCGTCTTAACTGAAAGAAGCTTGCTGGTAATAAAGGCAGTTTAATTGCAGTGCAGTACTGAAAGTGAAAAACTGCACCGTGTGAAAGCACCCTAAGGCTATGTTCACACGGCGTAATTGCGGCGCATACAGTATGGCCGCAATTACTCCGGAAGATTTTAGGAGTCGTGCTGATATGACATTCATTGCTCGCAGCGCGTATTTGCCGCAAGTAATTGACATGTCACTTATCTCCTCGTGTACAATACGATCGTATTGTATGAGCGGGGAGAGGAGGCGTAATCCATAGTTCTCTATGAGAACTATGGATTACCATAATTTCGGCGCGCATATCGCCCATATTACAGCGCAAATACAAGTCGAAATTACCCCGTGTGAACATATCCTTAGGCTAGATCAACAAAGCATGGATTTTTGTCACTGTATTTGCAATTCTCGTTTTTTTGCTATCAGCCCATACAGTTGATTGTATGGGAAACTGACGACAAAACTCAAAACATCAGCGTGTTTAGCCACGAGTTCCTAAATCCGCCGGCCCCAGAAATGATCGGAAAGAAAAACAACCTGTGTAGACTCCAGGTGGTTCTTTCTCTTAGGCCATGTGCACACGGCTTAAAATGGGACGTATTTCAGTCCGTAATTACGCGCTGGAGTGCGCAAATTATGGCTGGAATCCGTCCCAGTCATTACGGTAATCCACAGTTCTCATAGAGAACTATGGATTCCGTCTCCCCTCCCTGCTCGGCGAATACGCCGCGGGGAGAGATAAGTGACATGTCATTTACTAGCCGCGTGTACGTGCCACTAGTAATGATAGTCTATTGGCCGGCGAGGTGCCGGCCCACCGCTCCCACCCCGTCCACACGGCGTAATTGCGGGGCCTAATTACGCCCCACAAATAAGCCATGTGAACATAGCCTTAAAGTCTATGGGCTGGCTGCAAAGTCGGATTTTCAGTGGTTTTAGAATCCTAAAACTGCCGAAAATACAATCGGTTTCCTGTGCAGTGGAGACATAGCCTAAAAGTGTCTACTCACGATGCAGTTTTCTGCCTTTATTACCAGCAAGCATTTTTCCATTTCCTAAATTGTGTGGATAGGTGTTGAGTAATCAATTATTGAGCCTATGGTTCTCAAGACCGTAATGTATTACTCACGCCACATTTCCACACAATTTAGAAAACTGAAGAATGCTTCCAGGTAATAAGGAAGTTTCACAGCTGTGCAGTACTGCAAGAGAAAAACTGCGCTGTGTGAAAGCACCCTAATGCTGTCACCTGATGTGTCATTATAAACTACCTGATGGGTCAGAGGTTATCATGCTCCTTATTTGAGAAGTGGAATAGCCACAATGTGGGAATACAGGAACTGCAGGAACACCGCTCAGTTCAGGGTGCTCAGTGGAAAAGTTTACATTCCTGATATATTGTAAGTTGAGATGTAACTCCCCAATAACGTTTTTGCATTAATCAGCATTGTGCATAAAAGGAACCAGATAATGTTACAGTCCATATTGTAATACAGTCTGTACCAGGGCTGTGGAGTCGTGAAGTCGGAGTCTTTATAAAATGGACCGACTCCCAAAATATATAATGAGTTAGTCCAGTTAGTTCAATGCCGTGCCAAGAGCAAGAGGAATTGGGTCCGGCCAGTGCTACTGCTCCCATATCTTCAGATGAGGAGTGTAACTGATGACATGGAGCAGGAGAAGCGTTACCGCCGGAGAATAGATTTCACTACCATAGCAAACAGATTGATCAGATTGCAGCAAAATCTTTCACTTGCTTTCACAGTAGAAGAGTTCAACCATTCATCAGAACGGACTGTGGCTGAGGCAATTCCTTTATACCTTGACATTGTTAGAGATTTTGCCCCTGTGGTCACCGCTTTGCCTCCAACCCAAGTTAGTGTAGAGAGGCCGTTCTCTAGCCTGGAAATAATGAGATCAAATGTGAGGTCATTTATTAAAGATCTGATGGAGGCAATACTATGTCTCAGAACAAATTCACAGACTCCACAAATGCTATTATTCATGACGTATTACAATTTTTTTACGTTTTTGTGTTCTAAAGTCGTTTCCAATAAATATATTTTACACTGACAAACAAAAGGGTAACAATGTTTTGAACTTTTGACTTTCAAGCTTCAAATTTCACCATATACTACCGCTTTGAATGTAAGACTACCATCATTTTATAGACAATCATCTTGGCTATCTCACACATAACTGTAACTATTTAGCATATGCTTAGTTATGCAGATTCTTGTCATGTAACTGCATTGTTACTGTTTTGCTTACGGTGGTGGGACAATCTCTTTATTAATAAAAACCACATCATCCAGCTCATCAATAGTGGTCTCTCGGCCAAGAATATTGCCAAACTGCATCATGTGAGGCCATGACAGCTGGAAGAAAATGAAATGAAGTCCATTCAAAAGCCAAGAGGTGACGTCCAGGCAAAATATCAGAATCAACAAGTCAACTCATCACAGTTATCAGTTATAACGCAACAGACACGGCAGTGGAGGGGGCTCGTATGCTTCATAAGAGTGAGATCACAGACGTCCATGCAAGCACCGTACAACACACATTACACAGGTCTGGAATGATTGCCTGAAAAAAAGATGAAGAAGCTTCAATTTCAATCTCGTCATAAGAAGCGTTGGCTCAAGTTTGCAAAAAACTAGGAAAATGGGAAGATTGGAAACGGATGATTTGGAGCGATGAGATAAGGCAATAGACCGGGCTCTGATGGGGGCAAATGGGTTTGTAAGAATCAAGAGAAAAGGGGGCTAATGGATCAAGAAATTGAAGAACTTGTCAAGTTCGGTGGAGGAAGCCTGAGGATAGGGGGATGTTTCACACCCCTAAAGATGTTGGATACTTGACCAGGATCGATGGTGACCTCAATGCTGAGCTATATGTGAGTATCCTACAAGATGAGTTACTTCATACACTTGAGTACTATGGGTATGAAAAGGACGACATAGTGTCCAGTAGGGCAATGACCTGAAGCAGACGTCAAGATTGGAGAAGGAATGGTTCAATGACAATGAAGTAGAGTTGCTGTATTGGCCTCCACAGTCCCCAGACCTCAACCCAATCGAACACTTGTGGGTAGAGTTGAAGAAAAAGCTGTATTTGTATCCAAGTCCAGTCTGCACCAACATTGGGAACGTGTACAGTAGAAGAGACCTGGGATCAGATTTTGGTCAAGATGTGCTTGAATCTGATTCAGAGCCCAGAAGGATTCAGGCAGTATTGAAAACCAAAGGTGGATTTACCAAATACTAACAAAATAATAAAATTTAACATTTTGAATTTTAGGCGCAAAACAGTAACAATGCAGTTACAGGAAAGAATCTGCAGAACTAAGCAGATGCTAAATTCTTGCAAGTCAAATTTATGTCAGATAGGTAAGATGATTGTCTATAAAATGATGGTAGTCTCATGTACAAAGCTGTAATGGATGGTGAGATATGGAGTCTGAAAGTCAAAAGATCAAAGCATTGTTACCATTTTGCTTGTCAGTGTATGTTCTACCTAATCACTGTTTTTTTCACAGACGGCTGCCATACTGTGGTTCCCTGGCTAGAGGTTCATTCATATTGTCATCTGATGTGTTGTAATGACCTACAGGGTAATGGGTCACAGGTGATCGTGCTCAGCTGAAAAGTAGATACAGTTTTGTCCAAATAATTCTATGTGAGCTAAATAGCCTGGACTCCAAATTTATCCATTGTAGGAAGCGGTCAGTAAGATTTGTGCAGCTACTGATGATATATTAGCACACAGAGCATTGCCTGGATAGGATAGGTGAGGAGGATAGGATAGCTGAGAGCAGGACTAGGTTAGGCCTGATTCACATCTGCGTCAGAGCTTCTGTTTTAGGCTATGTTCACACGTCGTATTTGAGGGCTGATCTTTGGGGAGTAATTGTACCCGAAGTATGCCCCGCAAATACGGTAAAAGCATAGCACTCATAGCACCCTACTGTGCGCCCGTACAAAAAAAGTGACGTGTTACTTATTTTGGGCACTTACTTTGGGAAGTGAAAGTCAATAGGAGCCAGGCCAGAGCGCTGTTGAAAGTACGTGCTGGCCAGCGCCTGCTTTCAACAGCTGGCGTATAACGGCGCACACAGGTAAGCTCCACTATGCCTTGTGTACCCGGTCGATCACTATGACTACAGTGAGGTCCGTTGAGTTTCCCACTTGTGTCCATTGTTTTAACGGAAAGAATAGTACAGCTTGCTGCATTATTTTCCATCATTCCCTAACGGAACCTCCAACACTGAGGTGAGCCCGGCCTTAGGTTGGCAGCAGTTAAATGTAACAAAAGTATTCTCAATGGGAAACTGTAAACTATTACCCTAGAATGATGATAAATGGAAACAATGTATACTCAAGAGTTGTAGAAATGTTTATAGTTACTGTATTTAAATTCACAGTGGAAGTCCTATTTAAGATGGTCTTCACTATTTATATGCTCTCATTTTGATATTCTTTGGTTATCTGTGTCCTACAAGATATCCTGTTAGGGTATGTTCACATGGCGTGTTGGATCCATTTTGAATCTGAAATAGCGCTGCGTAAATCACATCCAACATGCAGGTGAGTTGTTTGGATGCGTGTTGGGTGCAGCAGGATCGCACCCTATAGTTTTAAATAGGGCTCCTGCTGCGTCTTCCAGATCAAGAATTGACATGACAATTCTTTGAATGGATCCAAAAACGCATCTAAAAACAGATCCAGAATCGGATCCAGCACGCCGTGTGAACATCCCCTTATAGTAAGTTACTGAGATGATTCCTTGGGTTGCAGGAAATCACAATGTACAATTACGGGGTTTGGTGAATAAAGACAACCTCTTCCCTAAAGAGATGGTCACCAGGGGAATGAAGTACAATTGTGTATCCATGGGTGGCTCAGTTCCACCATTCTCTCAGTTCTGGCTTATATACGGGGTCCTGAGTAGGAGGCAGCCCCTTTGAGGTGTACTTGATTTTGGGTTGTAGTCTTTTACTGCCCCATTAGTGACATCAATGAGGTGTCCTGAAGGCATCCTCTCTTCCATTGTGGCTGCTCAGGTGTATAACAAATGTATATACAGGCTATGTCTACAGTTACACGAGGGCATTTTTGGCTTTTGTATGAGATGTTAGCATGTGTTCATTAAACAGCAGGGACATGATTGATCAGGACTTATGGCGCTGCCTGAAGGTGGTGGTGCATGACTTTATTACCAGCATCCTAAATATTGCTGTGCAGTGCCCCCATAAGTTTCACCTATAACATGGCATATAAGTATATTATTACACTGAGGAACAAAGGACACTCAAAGACAATGCTGACTACAGAGGAGTTTTGCGGTTACTGGCGCTGCAACTGCACTAAGAACGGAACTGTAATTAACAGCTCTGTTCCTGTTAACGCCAGGGAGTGGAGGAAGCCGCTGATGCCCGATATTTAACCCTTTTATTGCTGCAGTCCTTGACCGCACTGGGACTCCCGGTGACCCAATGGAGTCTGGGAAATATCTATACAGTCGGCCCTGGGGACCTAGAGTGGTCCCAGGGCTGTCTGTATAGTAAGCCTGCTGTCAGGGCACACTGTGTGTTGCTCTGACGTCAACATGTGGCATACTGACACAGAGTGTAATGTACAGGAGTATAATAATACATTACTAAGTGTTTTAAAAAAGTGTAAAATAGTTTATCCCTTAATGGGATTTTAAAAAATAGAAAAAAAATAATTGTGCATGCATTACGCACATAAAAAAAACTACAGATATTGGGTATCTACACGACTGTTATAACCTGTAAAATTGATCTAACAGCTTATTTAGTGTGAAATATGAATGGTGTAAAAATGTAAACTTAGACTATGCCTCCCCAAAAATACAACTTCTCCCACATAAAACAAGTCCCCATACAACAGCGTCACTGGAAAAATAATAAAGTTACGACTGTTGAAAAGCAAGGAGGCAAAAACTTAAAAATATAGCTGGTCATTAAGGCCTTTTCAGGCCTGGGGCTTAAGGGGTCCTTGTTACACTGAACCATTGTTCCTTAAAGGACAGTAAAGAACCACTTGTAGGGTCATAATCGTAGATATGGCTACACACCAGTCAGACATAACATTAAAGGAGTTGTCTCACTACATCGATTCATCTGACCTCAGTCCTGTTTTCTCTTTTTCATTTTTGAATTTACTGGCTTCTACTAGCCTGCAGTGACGAGGTCTAAAACTATAGCGACCAGCACTGGCAGCCTATTAGAACAAATTGAACAGGTCTGTAGCTATAGCGACCTGAGGAGCTTATGCAGCCCATACAAGAGGGGATATCTCAGAATAGGTAGGACACTGTTAATGGACACATATTGCGAAGCGAATTGTTTTTGCATGATCTTTAACGTAAAAAACAATCTTTGTAGTGAGACAACCCCTTTAAGGGTATGTTCACACAGCGTCTTGGATACGTTTTTCAATACGCAAGAACGTATTGTGTTAAATGCATCCAAAGGCATACCACAAAGTGTGGTACATTTTTGGATGTGTTTTCTGGACTGCAAAAACGTATCCCTATTGTTTCTATGGGCTTTTCAAAAGTGACATGTCAATTCTTTGTCCAGATCTGTAAAACACAATACAATAACATATGTAAAATACGTTTTCTCTGAACGACGGTACATATTTTACATTGAAATTAATGTAATCTCTCTTAAACATTGTTAAATACGTATTGAGGTCTGTTTTTCGGTACATACCCAAATATGTATTTAATAAACGCCGTGTGAACATACCATAACTCATTGAGGAATAGGCTGCGCAGGAGCTCTGAAGGTGACCTGTGATATCTGGCACCCAGACTTTAGCAGCAGATCCCCTCATGTCCTGTCAGGTGTGAGGTGGAACTTCTTTAGATCAGACTTGTTTTTCTAGCACACAGATGGTTGATTGGATAAAGGTCTAGGAAGTATGAAGAGCAAGGCAACACCTTGAACTGTTTGTCATGTTCCTCAATATTTCCATTGTTCCTCATTTCTGGACAATTTTTGTAGTGTGGCAGGGGGCATCATCCTGCTGAAGGATGCCATCCGTAAAGGAGTTTACTTGATCTCCAGTAATATTTTGGTAGGTGGCTCTATAAATGTTACATCCAAATGAATGCCAGGACCCAAGGTTGCCTTCTTCACGTAGTGCATCTTGATGCCATCTCTTCTCCAGGTAAGCAACACACACGAGACAGGATGGGCACTCTGAATGGTATGCAACAACTCTGCCCCATATGTAGCAGGCTGCAATGCACCATCTATTCCTGCACCGTCTTATACCTAGCTCTACTATTGGACCAGAAATGGTAGCCTTCGCTTCCCATGCGCATCAGTTATTCTTGGGCACCCACTACCCAAGAAAATAAGACAATATATACACTATAAAAACATGTAGCTTGGAGGGCTATGACATGGCAGCGATAAGAAAGGCTGTGTTGTAATGCCTGACTAATGTCTCATGGCCATAGCTATACTAAAGTATCCCTATTGTGGTGAAACTAGTCTGGGTTAGAGTATTGATGATGATTATTCATCACTTCAGGTAACATTTTGGCAGACTTAATTATGTTTCTTAAAGGGATTTTCCATATTGGGGATTTATTACCTGTCCAATTAATAGGTAATAAGTGGCTAACCATTAGTATCCCCATTGATCGCTAGAACAAGGATACTGAGCCACACCACTGCAAAAAGAAATTTTGAATGGAGTCATAGTGGAGTATGAGCAGTGGCAATAAGTTTGTAGTCTTCGGGACTGACATGAGATAGACGAGTCCAGCAGCTGCCCCATCAACATTGAATGTTGGGGCATGTTCTTGTCCAAAATATGAGGACTTCGGGACCTTAATTCTAGGGATCCCAGAGTTGGGGCTCCCAGCAATCTGGAGTTCATCATTCATCCTATGAACAGGTGATCAATGTCTATTGTGAAAAAAAATCTTTAATTCTTGTCCGTAATATTTCTGGTATTTAGTATATTTTAAAAAGAAATGAATAGACCAATGTTTAGCAGGACACCTGGATCCCGCACACAGTAACTGCTATTTCCAACCAAGTTTAAGCTTTCTAGTTGAGTAATGCACATGGTCTTCATATTACAGTAACAAGGCCAGAGATGCAAAAAGAGTGATTGACTCATGGTGGGCATAGATGTCCTGTAAAGGAAAAGGGACTTTTATAAATATATTCTGCCCGGCTTTGCTGTTGCTTTTACTTTGGGGTAACGGATCAGGACAGGATCTTCACTATCGGTGTCCACTGTCCATGAACATGATGTTATTATTTTAACCGGGAAATGATGGAAACCTGATATTGTCACTTTTACCAGCCCTGTGCTGAAATCCAGACATTTTAATTGCAACGGAGGATGACACTGGTGTAGAAAGGAGTAAATATACCAAAGCCTGGCGAGAGGTCACTGTGGCCTCAGAGTAACCTTAGAAGTAAGTGAAAGGAGATGTGTTCTAAGTATAAAGTGGATTGAGCGTGTTGAAAGAAGAGTTTAAACAGTGTACTGTACGCTTTTTGGACTCGCATGCAAGATCCTCTGTTCTATAAATCCATGTAAAGCCCCCTTCTAAGCTGATAACATTTGCAAGGAGAACACAGTACAGTACCTAGAAATCTAGTTATGCCCCATGGCATCAGGTCATAGCCGGACTTTTTACTATATGAATATTACACTATTGGTGGAGCTTGAAAGACAGTGTTGGTGTATTTGGTAAAATTACTACAGTAGGTTTATTATAGGTTATGTAATAACTATAAATACTTTAGCTATTGTTATTGCTATATTGTAGACCTGTTATTAGATTATGTAATATTAGTGGTATGTGTTTACCTTTGTTTTTATATGTTCTTAGATTTACTTAGTAGGCGTATGTTACATCTAGTTCAAACCATGAAAAAGCATGGGACGAGCATAAACCAAACCATGACAAGGGAAAAATTCCTTCCTGACTTTATTAGCAGAGACTATATCGAAATGATTTCAGTTTGATGTTTAACTTCTTAATCTCTGAATCTGACTGTATATATATATATATATATATATATATATATATATATATATATATATAAAATTTGAAACAATTTATATGGATTGCGTATATATAAAAAGGATGCAAAGCCACCATTTTATACCCTTTGACATGTTAATATACAGTGGGTTGAAAAAGTGTTCATACACCTTGAACTTTTCCTCATGTTTAAATGTTACAGCCACAAACGTAAATGTATTTTATTGATATTTTATGTGAAAGTAGCAAGTATTTGTGAAGTGTAAGGGTCCGTCCACACAGCATGGTTTTCGCTTCAGATTTTCAGACGATTTGAGGACTTGGAAACCATTTGAAAACTGACAAGCAACCGTCCCCATAGACTTTAATAGAAAATCCATTCAGCAGTCCACACTGGACAAATTTTCTGCCGGACAGTTTTTTACATAGCCGACGGTCCAAAAAACTTATAACATGCTCAATGTTCTGTTTGGCTTTCGGGCACAAGATGGGCAGTTCAATGGTTATGGGGGAACGGGCGAATCCGCAAACCGCAGACAGAACCGTCCCCCAAACCCATGCAAAAGACGATATAATACCTTCCGGACTCTTAAACAGAACCCGACCGGCATTTTACATATGCTATGTGGACATACCTTAAAGAAAATGCTATGTGCTTTTCCAAATTTTTGCAAATGAAAGTGTGGTGTGCATATATATTCATCCCCTTGCACTTTGATACACCTAAAGAGTCTATTTGGTAGGAACACTTTCAGCTGCAATGACCGCTGCAGTCAGTTGGGGCATTTCTTTACCAGCTTTGCACATCTAGAGACTAGAGTTTTACCCATTTTCCTTTGCAAAATAGTTTGTCAGATTGGTTGGTGAACACTTGTTAACAGCACGGATTCTCAATGGGATTTAGGTCTGGACTTTGACTGGGTCATTTTAACACAAGAATATGCTTTGATTTAAACCATACTATTGTGAACTTTGGCCTTAGGTTTAGGGCCAGATTTGTGGAGTACACAACTAATAGTTGTCCTGTGGACTGATTCTCCTACCTGAGCTGTGGATCTCTGCAGCTCTTCCAGAGCGACCGTGGGTCTCTTGGATATTTCTCTAATTAGTGCTCTCCTTGTCTGAGCTTTCAATCTAGCTGGACGGCCATGTTTTGTTAGGTTAGTAGTTGTGCCGTACGCCTTCCGTTTACAGATAATGGATTTGAACAGTGCTCCATGAGATATTCAGAGCTTGGGCTATTTTTTTTTTTTTTTTTTTAAACCCTAACCCTGCAGTACACTTTGTCACAACCTTATCCTTGAGCTGTCTGTTGTGTTCCTTGGTTTTCATGAATCTTTGTTCATGAATGCTCTCCAACAAACCTCTAAGGCCTTCACAAAACAGCTGTAGTTATGCTGAGAAATTACATATACAGTCATGGCCAAAAGTTTTGACGATTGGACACAAATTATTATATTTTCACATGGATACTGTTGCCCTCTGGTTTGTATGTGTGTTTGTCAGATGTTATTTTTTTTTCAAAAAATTTTCAACCCAATTACAGAATTACAAGTGCAATCATATTTGATTAACAAAGCTTTTATTGACAGTTAGAATGAGTTAATGCAGCAAGTCGAATATTTCAGTGTTGACCCATCTGCAGGACCTCCAGCAATTCTCTCTGGCATGCCTCAATCAACTTCTGGACCAATCCAGACTGATAGGCAGTCCATTCTTGCCCAATCAATGCTTGTATTTTGTCACAATTTGTTGCGTTTTTTGTTGTCCACCGTCTCTTGATGATTGACACAAGTTTCTCAATGGGATTAAGATCCTGGGGAGTTCCAGGCCATGGACCCAAAATCTGCTATGTTTTGTTCCCTAAGCCATTTAGTTATCACCTTTGCTTTATGGCAGGTGCTCCATCATGCTGGAAAAGGCATTGTTGATCACCAAACTGCTCTTGGACGGTTGGGAGAAGTTGTTCTTGGAGGACATTCTGGTACCATTCTTTATTCATGGATGTGTTTTTAGGCAAGGACTTTAAGAGAGCCGATTTCCTTGGCTGAGAGGCAAACCCCACACATGAATGGTTTCTGGTATGCTTTCAGTTGCATGAGACAAGACTGGTGTATCCGCTCACCTTGTCTTTTCCGAACAGCTGTTTTCCAGATGTTGCCAAACATTCGGAAAGGGATTCATCAGAGAAAATTGATTTTACCCAGTCCTCAGCAGTCCCACTCCCTGTACCTTCGGCAGAATATCAGTCTATCCCGATGTTTTTTCTGGAGAGTAGTGGCTTCGTTGCTGCCCTCCTTGGACTAGCACTTGCATCCATGAGTCTCGCCTCACAGGGCGTGCAGATGCACTCACACCTGCCTCCTGCCATTCCTATGAGCAATGCTCTGCACTGCTGGTAGCCCGATTACGAAGCTGAAACACTTTTAAGAGACGGTCCTGCTGCTTGCTGTCTTTCTTGGGCGCCCCTGGAGCCTTTTTGTGCAAACAATGGAACCTCTCTCCTTGAATCCTTGTTGATGGCAGATAGATTGTTGACTGAGGTGCAATCTTTAGCTGCGATACTCATTCCCTGTTAGGCAGTTTTGTGCAGCTGCATTATGGACGCACATGTTCTTTAGAGATAACCATGGTTACAGAGAGAAACAATGATGCCAAGACCAGCCTACTTTAAAGTGTCCAGTGGTGTGCTTTCTTACTTAATCATGACAGATGATCTCCCAGCCCTGTCTCATCAACACACAACCTGTGTTAATGGAGCTATCACTGAAACGATGTTAGCTGGTCTTTTAAGGCAGGCCTGCAATGAAGTTTGAAATGTGTTTTGGGGGAAAAAGTTTCACCCTTTTCTAGGCAACTATGACTTGCAATTAATTGCTGTTAAGCTGATCACTCTTTATAGAAAATTTACCACTCTCATCATGGGTGACTTTAACATCCCTTTTTGATGACCCCATGTCTCCCTCTGCCTCTCAGTCCTTTCACTAACTCTTCTCTAGGCCTCTCGCAGTTCGAAACTCTCCCAACCACAGGATGCGAGAAAACTCTCTTGATCTGGTTTTTCTGTAACGTTCCTCAATCTCTACTTTATAATTCTCCTTACACTCTCTCCTTGATCACAATCTGTATTTCCTTCACTATTCTACTAAATTCGCACCATCTCTGGGGACACACCTGCCCATCTCCCATTCAGAAATATCACTCATGAAACACTCAGGAATTCACAGACGCCATACGTCCTCACATGCTCCCAATCTCATCACCATCTCACTGCCCTGACCTGGAGAGTTCCAAACAATATAATGAAACGCTTTCCACCACCCTGGACAACATTGGCCACCTACTCAACACACCGCAACCACCAGAGGTCAGAGCCCGCAGCCTTGGCAAATCGCCTCAGACTCGCCATCTGCAGCGATGTTCCAGATGTGCGGAGCGTCTGTGGCGAATTGGAAGCTACCTGCAGACTTTCTCCCACTACAAATTTTATAGCTAAAGGACTTAATCAAACTGCCCTTCTTAGCGCCAAACAAAAATATTTTCAACCTCCCTCATCACAACCTTACACAACAACCCTAAATGCCTGTTTGACACCACTCCACTCCCTTCTCAGGCCCTTAAAGCTCAGGCCCTGGTCTCTGTCCTCCAGGCGAAGACCCTGGCCACTCACATCAAGAGGAAAATTGACAAAATCGGCAAACATCTCATCTCAAAACCCAAGCAGCAGCATCTGGTCCCTCCCCGCCCACATCCACCAGTCTACTCTCAGCTCTTGACCCGACGACAGAAGAAGTGTCCAGGCTTCTGCTGGTCTGCAGCGCCCACACACCTGCTCTAGTGACCCATTCCCTCCCACCTTGTCAGTCTATTTCTCCAGCTATCATCTCTCACATAACTGCAATCTGTAACCTCTCTTCTCCACTGGGATCTCCACTTTCCTTTAAACATGACTGTTATAACTCACTTACTGAAAAAAGGCCCATCCTTCCGGACCATCCTGCATCTGATAACTATCGACCAGTTCTCTACCTGCCCTGCATCTCCAGAACTCTGGATCGCTTGGTCTTACTCTCGCCTTAATCCGCTATCTCTCGTATCCTCTCTTCTTGACCCTCTGCAATCAGGTTTACCGCACCCTACACTCACGGAAAACGGCTATAACTAAAGTCCAATATCTCCTAACATGCTAAATCTCAGGGCAACTACTCATTGTTGCTTCTTTGGATCTCTCTGCAGCATTGACACTGTGATCACCACCTCTCCTCAACATGCTCAGAGCCATCAGCATCCAGGACACAGCTATCTCTTGGTTTCATCTTACCTTTCTAACCGCTCCTTAGTGTCTCATTTGCAGGTTCTACTCCTTTCCTCATGCTGTCGGGGTTCCCAGGGATCCGTTCTTTGTCCTCTCCTCTTCTCAATCTATACTGCCCCATTGGACAAACCATCAGCAGATTTGGATTCGAGTACCATCTCTATGTTATCACTGATGACACCAATTATACACCTCCTCCGAGACATCACTCATGCTCTGCTAACAAACACCGGGGACATGCCTGTCTGCTGTCTTCTGTCATCATGTCTCTCTCTATCTCAACTCAAAACCTCACTAAAACTGAACTTATAGTCATCATCCTCCATCTACTAACAGACATTACCTGCCCTTTCTGTCTCAGTGTGTGGCACCACCATAACTCCTAGGCTGCAGCCCGCTGTCTTGAGGGTTATACTTAGAGTCCGATCTGTCTTTCATCCCTATATCCAATCCCTTGACCGCTCCTGTCACCTGCACCCTCAAGAACATCTCCAGAATCCTCCTTTTCTCACTGTGGAAACAACTCAAAACCTCTCATTGTTGCTCTTATTCTTTTCTCGTCTTGTCTCTGTAATCCTTGTTATCGGTCTCCCTCTGTGAAACTCTCCCCTCTCCAATCTGTCCTGAATGCAGCAGCCAGGCTCGTCTTTCTTTCCATGCGCTATTACTGATTGCTCTACCCTGGTGTCAGTCACTGCCTGGTTTGCTATCAGTACAGGAATACAACTTAAACTCATCAACTCTCACTCATAAAGGTCTCCACAACGCTGCTCCTCCTACATACTCCTCCCTCATCTCTGTCTACCACCCTACCCGCTCTCTCCGCTCTACAGATGATATCAGGTTACACTCAATCAATCATCCGAACCTACCATGCCGGCTTCCAAGACCGATCACACGTGCCAGCAACAGTTCTCTGGAAACATGCTACCTGCGGGCGATCAGGACACTCAGAACTCTCATAGCTTTAAAAGGGCCCGAGAACAATCTTCTCAACTACTGGCTACCAGAATCCCTTATTGCTAACAACCTAACCCCCCCTCCACCCCACACTCCCTAGGCATATCTCATTTCGGCACTTAACTGTATATAGATGTATGATTGGGTGCAGGTTCATCCGGAATTCTACATAAAACAACCCCATATTTATGTCACATGGATGGACTATTGTAAAAATCTAGCATTCTTACCCTTTGTCTCTCCGTACCACCTAATAAATTGTAAAGCTCTTGAGAGCAGGGTCCTATCACCTTGTGTCCTCATCTGTAAGTTGCTGTTCATTGTGCAATGTATGTCTTCTGTCTGCACCTTCACCCTCCAAATTGTAAAGTGCTGCGGAATATGTTGGCGCTATATAAATAAAGATTATTATTATTATTATTCTGGAGTATATGCAAATTGCCATTATAAAACCTGATGCAGTAGACTTTGTAAAAATTAACATTTGTATCATTCTCAAAACTTTTGGCCATGACTGTAGATGTGCTCTATTTACTAATAAGGTGACTTCTAAGGGCAATTGGTCATACTGGATTTTATTTAGGGGTATCAGAGTACAGGAGGCTGAATACATATATACACCACACTTTTTTTTTTTTTTTTCATTTGCAGAAATTTGAAAACCACATATAATCTCCACTTAAATACTTGCTTATTTGTTTTGCTCTATCAAATGAAACAACAATAAAAAAACATTTAAGTTTATGACTGTAACATGTACAAATGAGGAAAAGTTCAAGTCGTGTGAATACTTTTTAACCCCACTGCATAAAAGAAATCTATATGAAATATTGAGTAGCTTTGTAAGTGTTACATTTAATTCACTTTCTTGACTGAATGTGGATTTTTAAAAAATAAATTGATGCTGGTTCTGCAGTACTAACATAAAAAGCTGATACCCACATTTGCTCTCATCTCCATTCCAGTGCTAGGGCTTCCCCGGATCTTTAGTTTGCTTCTTGGTTCTGACAGTCGGACTGTCACTGCTTTCGCCACTGATTGGCTGCATTGGACATGTGACGTTTCCTGACATCACCGTCCAGTACTGAAGGGCTCAGATCCGTGATGTCAGGGAATGCAGGTGACCACTGCAGCCACTGACACACTATAGGTGATTCTTTATGGTGGGACAATCTTATGGGCAAATCTTTCTTTATGTGATTTCTGCCCTTGGACTACCATATGACCTACATACCAAGGCTAGTGAATTGCTCCAAGCACTGCTGTTTGGAGGTAGCCGTGCACCTTCAATAGCTGTTTGCAGAATAGCTCATTTGGGCAACACGTATTCTGTCCAATCTCCCCATGCACATGCAGCTTGGTTTAGCCACGCGTGTTTGGGCTCTTAATGGCCTCTGGCAGTGGCTTATGTCTTTTTAGAACAAAAGGATTGGGTGTTGAAATTCAACATGCCTGTCCTTCTTTTGCCCAACATTATCCATCGGGAGGGTGTTTGGGAGCCAGCACACCCCGAAACACATAATATTTTCCAGTTCCATTAGTAAACTCACTTTGCTCCTATGTGTATTGGCACCTTAGAAATTATATAGTCATCCTATGAACAATCTGCTGTGAGCTCTACTATTTGGAACCATTCAATGACCTAATTTTCATCACTAATTCTGGACTTCCAGTTTAAGAACACAGGATTGTCTTGAAGTTACTTGTATAGAAGGCGTGGTTAGGATAGTAAAAGGTTTGGGCATGCGAATGAGAAATATACTATTAGTTATGCTTGGCTGCCATGACTAAGGATGACTTTCTGGAAGCTTACTAGTATAGTGGCTCATTAAAATTTAATTAGGACATGCACATACCTATGCTTGCACAATATGTTCTTCTTGTTGTGATATTATAAATTACACTAAAATCTTTCTCCCCAGCACAATTCAAGGTAAAACAAGCCCCCACAACTCATAAAAACTCATAAACACGAAAACACAGACCCAAATGGCTTCCTTTTTTGTGAATGGGGGTCGGCCACAGCTTTATTTATGAGAACCAGCATAAACACTATTGAAACATTGCCACAGGCATTGAATGCTCGTAGTTGGGAATCAAGCAGTACAATGGCCACTACCATTTTACAAAAAAAAAAATGGCAGATAAAATAAATTAAGGCCTATTCCATTAAGGTGTACCTTTTTGTTAATATGTCAGGTGACTATTGTCTCCATCAAGTTGATTTTACTGGACAATTGCACCCCTTACACCTCTGACAACTTGGATATGCCAACCGGCTCTCTAACCCTCAAAGCTCCAGAAAAACTTAGCCCTAAGGTCATGCTAAACAAGGCCTCTGCAAAGGGGATGAACAGGTTTTGGGCAAGACAATAAATCTAACAAAATTGGAGGACAGCTTTCCAAACTAACAAGCTTAGACCCTCACACTGGAAACTAAGGGCGACATGTCAGAAAAGAGGCGCTTCCACACCAGTTTTAAGGCGCATTAAATGTGTATAATGCGCCTGAATAAATAAACCTCCCAAAAATCTGGCATGTGGAATTCCTTGTAAAGCATATTTAATGGGCCTAATTTAGGCGTATACCAAAAAAAGGTGCATAGCATATCATTGCTAGCATATTTGATGCGCCTACTTTAGGCACATTCAAAAGTGTCAAATGTGCCTAGTTTTGGTGTACGATTTATATAGAGAATACGGCGTCAACAGTTTTTTGGTGCAAAATACACCCAAAAAATGGTTGAGCCCTAATGGGACATGTCGCCCTAATTCCCCACATCTTTCTAACCCCTGAAAATGGAAGAACACACCAGTCATGTGCCTCAGCACAATCACACAAAACTCCACATCTGATGACCAACAAGCCCAACAACAACTCTACTGGTAGAGCAAAGCCTTCAGCTAAATTCAATAAACAAGACAGCTTTTTCGAGGGGCAAATAGAAAACCTTATCAATTATATCAAAATCAATGGCTGAAAAGACAATGAAGTAACGGAACCCTCAGTTGTCTCCTTGAACAGTAAAATATCAAACTTCTGCATTATATAAAACATGTTCAAGAAGAAGAGGCAGCAGTCGCTAGTCAATGGGCCGACCGTTATCTTAAAAACATGGCCAGTAAACCCACCTCATAGTGAACAACCCACTCCAGGAAGGAGCTGAACGTCTCCAAGTAGCTGCACATGTCATAGTAGATACTACACAGCCTACAAAAGTAGTAAGTGGGAAGCAATTTGAGTGCTGATTCTATATGAAATTTTGCTATTAGTGTTTCACACACCAACTACAACCCATGATCGTAAAAATAATCCACATTTTATTAAATGCACATAATAAAAACATATATGACAAAACTAATAAACACCAAATACATACACACCCAACAGAAAGACAGCTAACACCCTCCAAAAACAACACGGTACATGGACATATACATATTATATATGAATATAAATGGGGCTAAGATCAAGTATATACAATAAATATCAATATGAAAAAAACTATACTTAACCCAGTGTCACCGAGTGTATGGAGAGGGCCAGCAACCCCGACGCACGTTTCACTGTTTGCTTCTTTTTTTTTTTTTAAACTGGGTTAAGTATAGTTTGTTTCATATTGATATTTATTGTATATACTTGATCTTAGCCCCATTTATATTCATATATAAAATGTATGTCCATGTACCGTGTTGTTTTTGGAGGGTGTTAGCTGTTTTTCTGTTGGGTGTGTATGTATTTGGTGTTTGTTAGTTTTTTTCATATGCGTTTTTATTATGTGCATTTAATAAAATTTTAAAATATTATTTTTACGATCATGAATTGTAGTTGGTGTGTTTAGTATTTATTTATCCCTTGATTAGTGTAATTTGGTTTGGCCTGGTTTGTTGTAGGTGTTTATTAGTGTTTCACAGCAGCACTTATGAGCTAACATTACTTCCATATCAAAGGAAACTGAAGCCCAGTCCTTAGAAATATTATCATTGAAATGATGAATGCAGAGGTACTTACCTGAATCCTTCTTTGTGCCACCGCTAAGCAGGAAAACAAGAAGATTCCAAAAAGTCTGTACCAAGCTCAACTCATTAAAGTCTTGTTCCTCACCAACTGCGGGTTATCCCTAGCCAACCTACAGTTCTGATAAAAAAAAAATGTGGGACCAACTTAAAGGGATTGTCTCGCCACACATTTCACTGAGCCACTGAGATTGTTTCCGGTCTCTTCCTAGTCAGGATGTGGGTGGTTCTATAGCAGTGACTAGCATATCTGCTTCGTATTCACAGCTCTTCTAACTGCACTGACATGAGAGCAGGAGATCTTATATATGAGTTTTGAAACTCAATGCTCTAAAGTAAACAAAAGTAATTAGTCTCCTTTGTTTGAGTTAGCACACTCTGTTCTCAAGCTGTCTCAAACAATCCTGTGTGCAGACCTGTGGTGTTACTCTCTGCTATCAGATAATACAAACAGAAAGAGAAGGGGAGGGCAGGTTGGTAACCTAGATTAACCTGTGTCTACTCAGAGCTGATAGTCTCTCTCTTATCTCCTCAGCAAAACAAAATATACAAAGCAATATATTTGGAAAACGTCCTCAATGACCAGTCCCTACATGTTGAAAGCTAATCATTGTAGTGAGACAACCCCTTTAATGTAAAACCTGCAGGATGAATCAAACGTAAGACCATATCAAATGATTGCCACATTTTCCGACCTAGGGTATATAGTGAGCCATGGCCCTATTTGTTAGTCCTTAATTTTACTTGCTTCATACGGCTTAGGGGTTTGCCACATACCACCACCACCACCACCACCACCACCACCACCACCACATGTAGAGCACTCATGCCTAGCACGGGACCTTTGAGGTATCTGATCCCTTGATAACCACTAAACTTTCCAGTGAAGGATAAGATAGAAAAGATGACTGTTCTGAGGGCCTCGACACAGCTGTCCCAGCTCCTGGACATTGGGGGGCTGGAGCTTAATTTAAGAAGTGGCCTTTTGCAGAAAGTGCAGCTGCCCCTGACATAGTTGGGTAACCCATGCCAAATCCTCATCCCTCACCCTCTCTATTAGTTGGGCCATAAAGAGATCAGCTATGGTGCTAGTACCAATGCAAACCTTTCCCTCTTGAGGGTCCATGAGAAAAGAGAACTGTTCCTGTTGGTAGTTCTCTTTTCTAATTGATCTCCAAGAGAAGACGATTTGTGTTGGTACTAAAAAATAAAAACATAGGGAGGGTGCACGTAACTAACTCTAGTCAGTTACATGTATACACCTCCTAATACCTGGACTTAACCCCTTCTTAGCATCCTGTCCCTACAGTCAGGATGTGCCCCACTTAAAGGAGCTGTCAGCGGCCTCTACTTACATGTATGGCACATGACCTATGAAGTTTACATACACTAGGATTACTATGTCTTTAAAAATTTGGGACAGCCCATATGATGATGTCATGTCTTTGGAAACTTCTGATTTATTGGCAACATCTGAGTTAAATAGAGACACAGCTGTGGATGTATTTTAATTGCACACCAGAAACACACTGCTTCTGTGTGTAACATCATAGGAAAGTCTAAAGGAATCAGCCAAAATATCGGGAAGAGAATTGTGGACTTGCACAAATGTGGATCATTCTTGGGTTCAATTTCCAGATACCTGAAGGTGCCCCGTTCATCTGCACAAACAATTATACGCAAGTACAATCAAGATAGGAATGTCCAGCCATCATGCTACTCAGGAAGGAGATGGGTTCTGTGTCTCAGAGATGAAAATGCTTTGGTCTGACATGTGCACATCAACACAAAAGCAAAAGACCTTGTGAAGATGCTGGCAGAAGCTGGTAAGATTGTGTCATTATCCACAGTGAAACGAGTACTGTATCAACATGGGTTGAAAGACCACACTGCTAGGAAGAAGCCATTACTCCAAAAGAAACACATAAAAGCCAGATTAATGTTTGAAAAATGCACACAGGAACAAAGACCTGCATTTTTGGAGACACGTTCTTAAGTCTGACGAAACTAAAATTGAACTGTTTGGCCCTATTGACCATCGTTACGTTTGGAGGAAAAAGGGAGGCACTTGGAAGCCTAAGAACACCATCCCAACTGTGAAACACAGGGGCAGCATCCTGTTGCAGGGTTGTGTTGCTGTAGGAGGGACTGGTGCACTTCTCAAAATAGATGGCATCATGAGGAAAGAATTATGTGGCAATACTGAAGCAACATCTCAAGACATCAGCCAGGAAGTTAAAGCTTGGGCGGAAATGGGTCTTCCAAATGGACAATGACCTGAAACATACGGCCAAACTGGTTACATAGTGGCTTAAAGGAGTTGTCTCAGTAGGTTTTCAGCCTACCTCAGTGTGTCTGGCAACATAGGATTTTTGAATTCAGGGGCGTGCTTTTTGTCTGCCTCTTCTCCTCCCCCTTCCCCGCTCCCCTCAGCACACAGACAGCTCTCCTCCTCTGACTGCAGTAACTTCTATACAGCAGGGGAGGGTACGAGGGGGTTTGCTGCCAGTGTTAACCCTGTGTGTGCCTGCCTAGGTCTGCTGCGTACGGCTGGATCAGCTGCACTGTGCGGCTGCTGTGGCCGAGCTCTTGCTGCTCCTCTCCAGAGTCAGGAGACAGCAGGGAGAGGGCTGATCTATGAGTGGCTATGGAGCCAGAGGTCTGTGAAGCTGTGTTGTGTATGCTAATAGCAGAGCAAGGGGGATGTAAGTGTTCCTATACCCCCTGCTTAGCATACAAAGCTTCACGGACATCTCAAGCAACAACAAACACAAACATTGTCCTCCCATCAGAACAGACACAGGGCAGCTGTGAAGTGTGTTACTATAATCATGATGTGTCACTAATACAGCAGAGCAGGGAGGGATATGAGCAGTTCACATGCCCCCCTGATCTGTTCTATTAGTATAGTCAAAGCTCCACAGACACCGTGATTATAGTAACACACTTCACTGCTGTCACATTGTGCTGACCACAGATCAGCCTCACCTCTGCTCTCCTCAATCTGTGTAGAGAGCAGGAGGGAGCAGGCACACACAGGGTTAATCTAGGCAGCACAGCTACACAGAAGCCAAAGCCCTCCCCCTCCCTCCACTACAGAAGCATCACAAGTGGCCTCATATTGTGCAGGAGGGGCTTTGTGCTCTGACCTGCACTGAGAAGCTGATGAGTCACCAGCACTGGCAGCCAGTGAGATAAAAATCAACAGGTCGGTGGCTATAGTGATTTGAGGAGCTGATGCAATCCTACTTCCAGGGATAACTCAAAATCAGTAGGACAAGTGTAATGAACATATATTGCAAAGCTGCTTGTTTTTTAAAGATCTTTTAATTAAAACCCAATCACTGTAGCGATAAGGATAACCAAGTCAATGTTTTGGAGTGGCCATCACAAAGCCCTGATCTCAATCCTATTGAAAATTTATGCCCAAAGCTGAAAAGACAGGTGCAAGCAAGGTGACCTACAAACATGGCTCAGTTACACCAGTTCTTTCAGGAGGAATGGGCCAAAATTCCTACCAACTATTGTGAGAAGCTTGTGGAAGGATATCCAAGACATTTAACCCAAGTCATACAGTTTAGGAGTAATGCTACCAAATATTAATGAAATGTATGTAAACTTTTGGCTTTGCAGAAAGTAATAAAATGCCTTAAAAAATTCTCTGTCAATGTTCTGGCATTTGGCAAATACAAATAATTTTGATAATCCTAATTGACCTAAACGGGTAAGGTTTATTCTGATGTCAGTTTCAACTGTATACAACATCATTGCTGGGGGACACCAGAGTTCCAGTGGGGATGGAGTGGTGGTGATTGATGTGTGTTTTTTTTTTTTTTTTTTTAATTTTATTGTGCAGCAGTCCCCACCTGTACAGAAGTTTATTATAATGTTGATCATCTTCTTTAAAGGGGTTTCCCAGTCATTTTTTTTAAATATATTTTTTTATGTTACTAGTGCTCTTTAAAAAAATTTTTTTAAAAACTCGCCTTTCCCCTCACTTCAGATCCTCTGCTGCGCCATCCTGCAGCGGTCATGTGCCACTGCCTCGCTTCTCTATTCTGACCGCTCACTTCCAAATGGTGACCACTGCATCCAGTCAGTGGCTGCATGGGCAACATACCCGTTCAGAAGAAGTAAGAAGCGAACTGAACTGACTAGCGAAGGGAGGATGGCGCAGTGAGGGGAATAGTAGCATAAAAATGTTTAAAAAAAAAAACAGCAACTGGACAACCCCATGTAAAGCCAAATGATTGCTGATAAAGAAGATCTTCACTGTTCTGAATGTTTTCTGTTAGCAGGGAAGCATGTGCAATGTGTTGACCCCTTTTGGGTGTAAGTAGGCTCTTTATTTAGTGGGACAGCAGTCCAGCTTTATGTTGCCAGTGCCATTGCACCCCCTTGGGGATAATAGAGGATTGAGCCCTGGAACATATTCTCATTCTGCACCGATGGTTTCATGACATCATCAGCTGGATGAGTGTTCCTTAAAATTGATTTTCTTTCATGTCTATGTCGGGATCTCATTATTCTTTCAGTGGTATGTTGGAAAATTGGCCCGCGCTGTGTGAAATCTCTTGGACAGCTTTAATGTACAATGTGTAGCAGCTTCTGCCAGGCATCTTTTTATGAAAGAATGATACAGTATGTGACCGGTCATACGAAATGACTCTTTGATATATTGTTTGTAGTTAGTCATTTGGCCACACTGTTTTGCTCTTATGTAGGGTTTTCTTTCAGGCTTTGATGATAACATTTATGTTTTTTTTTTTTTTTCTAAATAAACACTTTGTTGAAAAACTTTATAGACTTTTGAAACTGGCCAAGCATTAGATGGAAGCAGGGCCGGACTGGGAATAAAAATCAGCCCTGGCACTAAGCCCCCAGCAGCCCACATACAATATCCGCTTTAAAAAAAATTTTCCCCTTTTTTCTCGACCCCGCCACTGTCCAAAAAAAAAAACTCCCCCTATAAAGCCCCGCTTTTTCACACGGGGCTTTTTTTTGGTTTCCTTTTTGATGGGTTTTTTTGGGGCGGTTTTGGGGGCCCGAAAGGGAAAAGGAGGGTTTAAAGCTGAACAATTCTCCCCCAAAAAACCCATCAAAAAATTTCACCAAAACCCCCCTCCTTTTGGGAAAACCCCCAACACAAAGCAAGAAATAACAGGGTGCAGAGAACCCCTCATCACCAAATCAGGGGTGCACTTCTTTTTCAATCAGGGACAAAACCCACACTGACACCACATAACCCCCAACAAAACCTACAACCAATCACAAAAACCCCGTAGTCAGGTCACCATCACAAGAATACAGCACGACTCAACACAAGTAAACTTAAACCCCGACAGCAGGGACTCACCCCGGGGAAAAATCAACATGAAAGGGGAGTTGGTTTCCCCTTTTCCTTTTTCTTCTTCTGGCCCAAAAACCCCCTTTAAAGTCTTCTCGATGAGTCGTTTCCCTTTTCCCTTTTTCTCTGTCCGGTTTCAGCATGCAATGCTTTTTCTAGTGGTTTACTAAAAACCCTCCCTGTAAATTTTCAACAAATACATCTTTTTAACCCCCCTCTCCTTCCCCACTTTCCTATCAAATTTTCCCCCAAAAAGCGTCTGTTTTAACCCCAAAAAAAAAAAAAAATTAAAAAATGTCAGAAAAAGTGGCATGGAAAAAAAGGGAGAAACCCCCATTAGGGGGCAGGGCCATATGCAGGCAAACAGGGGCCCGTATGCACAGGGAGGGCCAGAATAAAAGGCAGGGAAAATAAAACAGGGCAACATCCCCCTTTTTAAAAACCCAAACAGGGGCATTAAATTGGGAAACAGGACAGGTAAAGGCAGCCAGGGCAGTGTAAAAGGTAGGGAGGGCTATTTTTAGGCAGCCAAAACAGTGTAAGGAGGAGTGCTTTTTAAGGCAGCCAGGGCAGGATAATTTTGGGAGCCGGGCAGGGGGAACATAAACCAGGGGAGGGGATCATAAAAGCCCGGGCCGGGGATCTAAAAACCCCGGGGGAGGGTATAGTTATCCCCGGGCAGGGGGGTCCAAAAAAGCCAGGGCAGGGGGATAGGTTTCCAGGGCAGGGGATAGGTATCCCCGGGGGGGGCACAAAAAAGCCAGGGCCCGGGGATAGGTAACCAGGGCAGGGCAACATATAGCCAGGGCAGGGTTTTAGGTAATTTCCCAAGGGGAGGGGATCAAATACCAGGGGAAGGGCCCCATATAGCCAGGGCAAGGGCTAGGTAACCAGGCAGGGGATCATAAAACCAGGGGGGGCATCCCTATACCAGGGCAGGCAAAGGAAACCAGGGCAGGCATAGGAAACCCGGCAGGGCAAAGGTTTGCCAGGGGGGGGCAAAGGTGCCCGGGCAGGGGGAACCCTTTTAAAACCAAGGGAGGGTTTTAGGGAGCCAAGGGCAAATAGGAAGCCCCGGGCCCGGGGAAACAGTAGCCAGGGCAGGGCCCTTAGTACCAGGGGAGGGCCCAAAAAATAAACCAGGGTTCCCTGGGAACAATTTGCCAAAGGGGAGGGGATAGGACCAGGCCGGGTAATTTTGCCAGGCAAGGGGAAAGGTACCAAACCGGGCATCAAATAGCCAGGGGAGGGGATCATATACCAGGGGAAAGGGGAAGGAACCAAAGGCAGGGCAACATAAAACCGGCCAAAGGGGAAAAGGAAACCAAGGGGAGGGGATAGGAAAACCCGGGGAAGGGAAAAAGGTTTGCCAGGGGGAGGGCATCTTGCCCCGGGGGGGGGATCATATTGCCAGGGCAAGGGGGATTATACGCCAGGGGCAGGGGTTTATAGGCACCAGGGGAGGGGCCTTTTAAACCAGGGCAGGGGGTAATTTTAAAACAAACCCCCGCAGGGGCAGTATATAGCATGGAAGGATTAAAAGCTCCCCGGGGAGGGGGGGAAAAAAGCCCCGGGGGGGCTAAAATTTTAAAACAGCCCCGGGCAGGGGCAGAAAATAACCCGGGCAGGGCAGAAAATAGCCAGGGGCCCGGGGGCCTTTTATAGCCAGGGGGGAAGGGGGAGTAAAAGGGCAGCCAGGGCCCGGGGCATAAAAAAGCCATGGCAGGGTCAGAAAAAGGGAGCCCCGGCAAGGGGGGAAATAAGGCCTAGGGGAAAAGGGGGTAAAAGGCAGGGCCGGGCAAGGGCCCAAAAAAAGCCCCGGGCCGGGCATATTAACAACCAGGGGCAGGGGGAGTTAGGACCAGGGGAGGGCATAAAGCAGCCAGGGCAGGGGGGATAAAAGGGCGCCAGGGCCCGGACATTTTAGGCAACCCAGGGCAGGAGCATTTTAGGGAGCCAGGGGAGGGGCAGTAACACCAAGCAGGGGAGGTTTTAAAACCATGGGAGAGCAGGGGGATATATAGCCAAAGGGGAGGGGGAAGGGGCAGTAATAACCCCGGGGAGGGGCAGTTTTAAAAGCCAGGGGAGGGGGAGAAAATACCAGGGGAGGGGCCGTAAAAGGCACCAGGGCAGGGCAGGGGCAAAAGGCACCAGGGCAAAAGGGGAATGGGCAAAAAAACCCCGGGGAGGGGGGAAAAGGGCCCGCCAAAGGGAGGGGGAGAAATGGGACCAGGGGGCAGAAAGTATTTTTTTAAAAAAAAATAAAACGTAATACCACCCGGGCACCGCTGTCCCCTCCTCTTCACCGGGACCGGGGGCCGCCACTGCAGAGTGGCGGGGCCGCGGGTCAGGCGCCGAAAGAAACCCTTTTCAAACGCCGCCTGCCCCGCCCTCCCCGGGAGCTTTAACAGACGGGATCATTAAAAACCCCGATGTTCACCCTGTTTGCTGTTGCAAACCCCGGGGCCCGGGTGCAGGCGGCGGGCCCGGATGGCTGCAAATTCTGGGGCGGGAAACCCGGGGCCCTGCAGCCGTTTGGGGAGGGGGGGGCCGTCGGCCCCCTGCCACAGGGGGCCCGGGCCCCTGAATTTCGACCCATTGCGGCCCCTTAGGGGCGCCACAGACCGCACTCGGGGGCCCCCCGGGGGGGGAACACCGCCTCCTCGGGGGGCGAATCCGGGGCCCCCCCTTGGGGGCCCCCCGGGCCCAAGGCCCCCGGCAAAGCCCGGTTTTCCCTTGGTCATCCGGGCCGGAAAAAAAGTGTAAATTTCATAAATTTCGCACTGCACTTCCCCCTTTGGTTTTTCCCTTTACACTTTTGATACGCGCTTTTTCATAATTCAAGAAAGCAATTTAAAAACCCCCCCTTTAATCTTTCCCTTTTTATTTCCCTTCCCTTTTTCTTCCCCTTCTTTACCCAATCCCAAATTTTTTGAGGAAAACCCTAGAAAACTTTTATTAGGCCTTTTTAGTTAACTTTTATTTAAAACCAGGCAAGCATGACAGGGCACCAGGTTTCAACCAAGTTGGTTTTTCCCAAAAAAGAAACCCCAATAGTTTTTTTTGTTTAAAACTTTCAAAATTTTCCAAAAAAATGCTCAAGTGATTTATTTTTAAGCCCTTCTTCATAGACATAGATGGGAAACATAACCACTAGAGGGAGCTTTGAAGTGTATTGCCTACGGTGTTATCATTATGATGATTTACTGTTAATACTCCGGAAAGCAATCCACAGTCTAATATATATGCTGCAGTCAGTCCACAGTCAAGTATATGCTATAATAGGTCCAGAGTCTAGTGTATATGCTGCCGTCGGCCCACAGTCTAGTGTATACGCTGCCGTAGGTCCACAGTCTGGTGTATACGCTGCCGTAGGTCCACAGTCTGGTGTATACGCTGCAGTCAGCCCGCAGTCTGGTGTATACGCTGCCGTAGGTCCACAGTCTGGTGTATACGCTGCCGTAGGTCCACAGTCTGGTGTATACCCTGCCGTTGACCACAGTCGGTGTATCTAGCTTGGTAGTAGGTCCACAGTCTGGTGTATACGCTGTAGTAGGTCCACAGTCTGGTGTATACGCTGCTGTCCCTGTTCACATTCAGTGTATACGCTGCAGTCGATGCCCACAGTCTGGTGGTATACCGCTGCCTGTCTGGACCCCACAGTCCTGGTGTTTTCTGAATCTGCATGTCGGCCCACAGTCTGGTGTAATGAAATATGTCCACAGACTCAAATTTATTTACAAAACATCAAGTCCCCAACCCCATTTAAGGGATATTGATAACCTTGCCAGATGTTTTGAGTGTGCAACATGCAGGGAAAACAGAGAGTGGGCTGCAGCAGAGCAGTAGCTCCTTCTTTCTAAGGATGAGGGAGGTCCCAGTGGTTGGACCCTAGCGAACATAAAGTAATGGCATATCCTAGCAATAAGCCATCACTTTACAAGGTGGTAATACCACTTGAAGAGGGTTTTTTTCACTACAGTTTTTTGCATTCACCTGAGCTTATTCACTAGCTTAGATTTTCAAATCCAGGGGCATGTCTCTCCTACCAGTTGATGTGGTGACCTCATCACGCCCCCTCCCTGTTCCTGCTCCCTCCCAAGGCCTCTTCTTCATTCTGTGTGAACAGTGGATGTCATAGCTCTCCAGTCTTCCTGCAATAGTTAGTTGTCATGCCTGGAGAGCTGTGTGTCACCTCCCTCCCAGGCTTCACAAGCGATCCTTGTAACCAGAACACCTGCATTGGTGTACACAGTTATAAATATAACCTGAAATGATGAAACAAATGTGAGAAATGCAAACTGCTCTACCTCCTGCCTGAACAAGAGTGTGGAGCAGAGTGTATAAAGGTGTGTTATATGGGTGGGAGATGCAGAATGTATAAGGGTGTTTGATATGGGTGGGGGAGCAGAGCATACAATGGTGTGTTATATGGGTGGGGAAAACACTACGTGGAAATCCCTAAAGAAGCATTTATGCTATCATACATGAAAAAACTTTGAGAGTCTCGGTTCACATATTTTGATCAAAAGATGTTTATGCTGCCCACGACTTTCAACGTGATCTCAAAATCGGGCAGTCCTATGCTATCTTTACCTCTCAATCGAGCCAATCAGGCCTCTCACTGGGTCACCGACTGGGTCTCTTTTGATCAAAATATGTGAACCGAGAGTCTCAAAGTTTTTTCATGTATGATAGATAGCATAAATGCTTCTTTAGGGATTTCCACGTAATGTATTGCCCTTTTGGAGTAGTGTGCCGCTGGCGGCGGTCTGTGTGTGTACATGTATAATTACATGTGTGCCGCAGCCCTGCCAGTGGCGTCCAGGTTTGCATACGTTTTTTCAGAAATGTTTTTGTGTGCAGAAACATACGTTATATTTGGTGTACATTGATTTTAACCTATATGGGAAGGAAGGGGTGCTTCCATTTTGGGTTTATGGTCCCCGCCCACCTCATCACAGGCTGTCATAAGAAGGGCAGCTGCAGGTTGGGTGTTTTTTTATTTTTTCTCTCTGAATAATGGAGGTCGGTGACCCAGTGAGAGGCCTGATTGGCTCGATTGAGAGGTAAAGATAGCATAGGACTGCCCGATTTTGAGATCAAGTTGAAAGTCGTGGGCAGCTTAAACATCTTTTGATCAAAATATGTGAACCGAGAGTCTCAAAGTTTTTATATGAGTGGGGGGGACCAGAGTGTATAAGGGTGTGTTATATGGGTGGGGGTGCAGTGTATAAGGCTGTGTTACATGAGTGGGGGGAGCAGAGTGTATAAGGGTGTGTGTTATATGGGTGGGGGGGAGTATGTGTATAAGGGTGTGTTATATGGGTGGGGGAAGCAGAGTGTATAATGGTGTGTTATATGGGTGGGGGGAGCAGAGTGTATAAGGGTATGTTATATGGGTGGAGGGCCTAGAGTGTATAAGGCCGTGTTATATGGGTGGCGGGCCTAGAGTGTATAAGGTTGTGTTATATGGGTGTGGGGAGAAGAGTGTAAAAGGATGTTTTATATGGGTGTGGGGAGCAGAGTATATGAGGCTTTCTTATATGGGAGGGGGAGCAGAGTATATGAGGCTTTCTTATATGGGAGGGGGAGCAGAGTGTATAAGGCTGTGTTATATGGGTGGGGGAAGCAGAGTGTATAAGGCTGTGTTATATGGGGGAGGAGCAGAGTGTATAAGGCTGTGTTATATGGGTGGGGGAGCAGAGTGTATAAGGCTGTGTTATATGGGTGGGGGGAGCAGAGTGTATAAGGATGTTTTATATGGGTGGGGAGCAGAGTGTATAAGGCCGTGTTATATGGTTGGGGGGAGCAGAGTGTGTAAGGGTTTGTTCTATGGGTGGGGGAGCAGAGTGTATAAGGGTGTGTATATGGGTGGGAGGAGTATGTGTATAAGGATGTGTTATATGGGTGGACGGAGCAGAGTGTATAAGGGTGTAGTGTATAAGGCTGTGTTATATGGGTGGGAGGAGCAGAGTGTATAAGGGTGTGTTATATGGGTGGCGGCAGAGTGTATAAGAGTGTGTTATATATGGGTGGGAGAAGTGAATCTAGCAGCTAAAGAGAAATAAACAAGTAATTACGCAGATACTTTACATTAGAGAGATCACTAGACGAGAAGCTGAGGAGCTCGGGCAGCCACTTTCACACAGCTCAGAGGGGAGTGAGCACAGACAGTGCAGGACAGTCAATCACAGCACGGGGCATGTCCTGACCAGAGCTTAAACTAAGTGCAGGCAGCCAATCACCGCAAAGGGGGTGTGGCCCAACACCAGGCTGCAGAAGTAACTCTGGACACACAGATTAGCTAATAGATGCTATACTAAATGATTTAGGTAATACAAACCAATTGCAAAAGTGCTTATTTTTACTGTCCCCATCATTACAGATATGATGTTTTTAGCGAGAAAACACCTTTAAGTTGCTTTAAGAGAGAGGATTTATAATGTTTTGGAGATTAAGTAGAGTTTCCTTAAAATAAACCGCATTTCATGTCTAGACACGTTTGCCACAGGTTCTTGGAAATGTGAGTCTGCACCTACTAAAAATATATTTGTCACAATTCTTTAATTATCACATGTCTGAGAAAAGCAACACAGTAATCTAATTTACAGCCAGCACATGTTTATTCAGTATTTTCATGGTCTGATTTCTAGGGATATTTATTTCTTTCACTTGAAGCTTTTCTTCCTTTAATGAAACACATGGATAAATTTAGAATAAATGAAAAGGTTATGGGTTCTTCAGACGTGGCAGATTTCTGTGCTGAGAAAGATCCGTCCACCATGTCTGAACAGGGTTTATAAAAATCATCAGCCCTTATTCAGATTTATGGAACAGATTGTTAGGTTACAGAGATTCCTGCCAGGTGTGAACATATCCATACAGTTTGCAGCTACAGTGCTAAGTCGGTGGCCCCATTCTTACTTTCTAAGCATCTTTGCAGGTTTGCATGGACCCAATACAGTGGCACACAGAGTCCCTACAGGTTAATAGTTTTTTATTGTAACGATAAGACCATATTTCTCTCCAGTTATATAAAGCATCCGCAGGAAGGACTATAGAGATGAGCCCTTTTCTCCTTCGCCCTATATACATGTATCCTTAATAATAAAGACTCAGTCCTTAATATTTTTAAGTTTTATAGAAAACGATTTATATGTATATACAGTCCATACATTTCAGGACCAACATATGTATCTTTCAATGCATTAAAGAAGGATTAAACCTGTGATGCGATAGTCTCTTACAACCTTTGAGAGAGAAACATAGAAAATTCTTACTTGGTGTCCATAGCTTGTTTGGAACACGGAGCTGTTTTAAGAAGCAGCCATGAGGATCACCACACGCCCCACAGTGAAGTTTCGGAGGTTCACTCCTCCTTCCTCAGAGGCGTAGTCGGCTGTGTCCTCCCACAGGTAGGTTGCACCACATCACACTTCCTATATATACTGGACCACATAACACATGGTAATGACATATGATTAAAACACATAAATTACTAGCATAATAGGATATATTTAGATATTAAAGAAAAGTCTTCAAACTAAATGTCTCATTAAGAACATTAGGTACCTGGGAGTTCAATTTAAAAATCCAAAACGCTTCACGTTGAAGCAAGCAGGACCGAAGCCTAGTCTGATCTCTACATTTTACCTGCTCTAAAATACACCATCTCAATTCGTGTATCTGATGCAAAGCTTTATGGAAATGGCACGCCACGGTGGTTTCTCCAAATTTACTTGTATCCTCTTCCTTATTATTAAGCTTTGAACAATATGTTCTTATAGCAGACTTGTGTTCGTTAATACGAACACGAATCATCCTACTCGTTTGTCCTACATAAATTCTACTGCAAGGGCATTTGAGCATGTAAATTACGTCCCTGCTTAAACAAGTAGAAAAATCCCGAATGGGTATATCATACCCCTTTAGTGGATGTTTTAGTCTCCCCTTTAATAATAGAATTACAATTACCACAGGACAGGCATGGAAAAGTGCCCTGCTTTTTAGCTCTGAGCACTACTTGAGTTTCTTTTTTAGAAACGCTGATGTCAGGGCGCAATAACATGTCTCCTATTGACTTGCCCTTCTTAAAAATGAATCGAGGTTTTTCTGTAAATAAGTGACCATATTGAGGATCACCTCTAAGAATTGGCCAATAACGATGTATAGCCTTTCGGATGTTTGAAGAATGTTTCTCAAATTTAGATACAAATACAAACTGGTCACGAACGTTCTTTACCTTAGGTTTCAACAAATCATTCCTATCTATAGCCAGAATATCATGTCCTATTTTCAATAATTGTGTCTGGTCATAGCCCCTTTGTGCAAACTTATCAAGCAACTTTTGCATATGAACCAAATATTGGTCATCTGTAGAACAGATACGCCTGGGTCTAAGGAATTGTCCCCGCGGTATCTCTTTAAATGTCTGCGGGGAGTGATAGTATTCACGATGTAAAATGATGTTCCTATCAATAGGCTTGCTATAAAGGGTGGTAGTAAATTCGAATCCCTCCTTATGTGCCTCAACATCTAAATACTGTATAACAGACTGTTTGTTGATGGAAAATTCAATCAATGGATGGCAGCTATTAAGGTGAACAAGAAAATTATCCAATTCTGACTCGGTGCCCGTCCAAAGGACGAACACGTCGTCGACATATCGTAGCCACATAGTGATATTAGATGAAAATTTAGAATTGTGTACACATGATTTCTCAAAAAATTACATGAAGATGTTAGCAAAACTTGGAGCCACAGGAGACCCCATAGAGGTCCCCTGTGTCTGCAAGTAAAAAACATCCCCAAATCGAAAAAAATTCCTTGTTAGAACCAAATCTAAAAGTTGCATCAAAAACACAATGAACGAATTGGAAAGTTTAGGATCTTGTCCCAATGTTTCTCTGACCGCTTGATAACCTTCTTTATGTGGTATACATGTAAAAAGACTTTTGATGTCTAATGTACATAGCCAGGTGACGCTAGTGGCTTCAACGTGAAGCGTTTTGGATTTTTAAATTGAACTCCCAGGTACCTAATGGTCTTAATGAGACATTAAGTTTGAAGGCATTTCTTTAATAGCTAAATATATCCTATTATGTGCTAGTAATTTGTGTTTAAATCATATGTCATTACCATGTGTTATGTGGTCCAGTATATATAGGAAGTGTGATGTGGTGCAACCTACCTGTTGGAGGATACAGCCGACTAGGCCGGTCTGAGGAAGGAGGAGTGAACCTCTGAAACGTCATTGTGGGGCGTGTGGTGAGCCTCATGGCTGCTTCTTAAAACAGCTCCGTGTTCCAAACAAGCTATGGACACTAAGTAAGAATTTTCTATGTTGCTCTCTCAAAGGTTGTAAGAGACTGAGTCTTTATTATTAATAGTTTTTTATGTAACAATGGTAAAGTTTTTCCATTTGTAATTTTTTATATGTAAAACAATGTAATTTTTTAGTCCCCGTAGTGATTGCTTTTACAAAACACTGCAATATTATTATATTGCAGATTATTGTGCTTTTACCACATTTCTGTTACATCCAGCCTCTTGCAGGGTATAATAGATGTAATAACATGCAGGCCTTAGGCCTTTGGCTACCATAACTGAACACTGTCTCATGATAACATCACAGAGGGTCATCCACTCTGGTCTCACACCTTAGATGCTGCAGTCGATACCGACTGCAATATCTAAGTGAATGCACTCACTCCTGCCATCTATCAAAACCAAGAAAGTGTTATCCAGAATTATAAAAAAATTCTAGTATTTACTAAAACAGAAATGTCAGGAATGCTTTCAGGTTCCCTTTAAATGGTTTGCATGTTCCGTCCATGTTTGTGTGACTTTTTATAAAATCAAGCTGATTATGTGTGTGTCAGAAAGATACATTATCTCACAAAAGTGAGTACACCATTCACATTTTTGTAAATATTGTATCATATCTTTTCATCGTCATATGACTAAAGCTCCTTATCTGAAACGTGTCAGCGGTTCATTGCGTTTCTTTTTGTGCTGCTGGATATCGTGATTTTTTTTTTTTTTTTGTATAACCTCCAAACCCTTGGCATTGCGTGCCAGCTTATTTTTTCCTCTGTTCTATATTGCTGCTGTTGAATGGTCGGCGAGGGATCACCTGTTGCATTGTTCACAGGTGAGCTGTATCTTTATTTTTCGCGACTCCCCCCACAGTGCTTGACCGTATGCAAGACACACTTGTCTTTGTACTCCTCATCTGGTTGTTGCCACACGCACTTGATACCATCTGAACCAAATAAGTTTCTCTTGGTCTCATCAGACCACAGGTTATGGTTCTAGTAATCCATGTCCTCAGTCTGCTTGTCTGCAGCAAACTGTTTTTGGGGTTTCTTGTGCATCATCTTTAAAAGAGGCTTCCTTCTGGGACGACAGCCATGCAGATCAATTTGATGCAGTGTGCGGGGTATGGTCTGAGCACTGATAGGCTGACTCATGACCCGTTTAACCTCTGCAGCAATGCTGGCAGCACTGATACGTCTATTTTGAAAAGACAGTCTCTGGTTATAACTCTGAGCACATGCACCCAACTGAGTTATTTTGAATGCACATCAAATTTACACTGTTATACAAGCTATACACCGACTACTTTACATTGTATCAAAGTGTCATAATCAGGGCTGTGGAGTCATTAAAGGGAATCTGTCGTCATTTTTTTGGGCGGGGAGGGGGGGGCTGAAATGGTTTTCCAGGAATATGTTAAGACTTTGGGCCATTTTTTTTTATTTTTTTGGTTAGTGGTAAGTATTTAAAAATTAAATACAAAAATTGTTTCTTCCTATTTCAGCCCGCAGAGGGACTAACCATAGAAAAATGGAACAACCATTAAAAATTGCTGGAAAAAGCATGTAACCAAAAGCTGAAATGGGGATGATCCTTCGCAGGTGATATCATCTCCCCCCCATTTCCCCCCCCTTTGGCTGTGTGGGGAAAGGGGGGGGGAGGTATTTAGTCCAAGCCCCTCCATTTTGCCGTGGACAAAAGGGCCCAATGATTGTTCTAGTAGTTTGTACACTGATGGACATCAAATCTATGACGCAAACAGTTCCCCCCCAGTCATGTCCGTCGTTTTCCCCCTTATACACATCATTCTTTTTTAGTTTCCTCCCGCATGTACATGTTCCCCTTTAGTTCCTCCTGTCATGTACGCGTTTCCCTTAGACATACGTCGTTCCCCTTTTTCCCCCGTCATGTAGTCGTTCCCCTTTAGTTCCCCGTCATGACTCGTTCCCTTAGACATTGTGTTCTCTTTATTCCTCCTGTCAGTACCTTTCCTTTGACACACGTCGTTCCCCCTTTATTCCTCCTGTCTGTCGCTTTTCCCCCCCGACATCATCATTTCCTCTTTTGTTCCTTTCATGTACATCGTTCCCTTATGACATACTCTTTCCTCTTTAGTTTCCCCCTTCATTACATCGTTCCGTTAGACATACGTCTTTCTCTTTTGTTTTGTCTGTCATGTACGTCGTTCCCTATGACATAGTCGTTCCTCCCCCACCACAGGGAAGAGGCTAACCCCCCCCCACCCTTATAGAGGCAAAAAACGCAGCAAACAGAGTTTTGCGGCAAAATCCGCATAGAAATAAAGTTTAGAAACAGAGTTTTGCTCAAAAAAACGCGGCAAAACGGGTTTAGCGTCAAAATCGGCGGCGAATCGGAGTTTTGCACAAAAACCACAGCGGGCGGAGTTTAGCGAAAAATCTGCAAAAAAACAAGTTTTGGGTCAAAATCCAGCGAACAATTTTAGCAGCAAAATGGCGGGAAACGGAGTTTAGCTCAAAATCGGGGGCGAAACGGAGTTTTGCGTAAAATCGCGGGAAAAGGGGAGTTTAGCGTCAAAAAACGGGGGCGAAAAGGAGTTTTTGCGTCAAAATCGGCGGCGAACGGAGTTTTCGTCAAAATCGGCGGGGAAACGGAGTTTAGCCAAAATCGGCGGGGAAACGGGTTTAGCGTCAAAATCGGCGGCGAAACGGAGTTTAGCGTCAAAATCGGGCGGCAAACGGAGTTTAGGCAAAAAAGGCGCGAAACGGGGGTTTAGCGTCAAAAACCGGGGGCGAAACGGAGTTTTTTGCGTCAAAATCGGCGGCAAAACGGGGTTTAGCGTCAAAATCGGCGGGAAAAAGGAGTTTTTGCGTCAAAATCGGGGGCAAAACGGAGTTTAGCGTCAAAATCGGCGGCAAAACGGATTTAGCGTCAAAATCGGCGGCAAAACGGGAGTTTAGCGTCAAAAACGGCGGCGAAAGGAGTTTTTAGGTCAAAATCGGCGGGGAAAGGATTTAGCGTCAAAATCGGCGGCGAAACGGATTTACGTCAAAAACGGGGGGCGAAACGAGTTTACGTCAAAACGGGGGCGAAACGGGGTTTTTGCGTCAAAAACGGCGGCAAAACGGTTTAGCGTCAAAAAACGGGGGAAAAAGGGGTTTAGCGTCAAAATCGGCGGGAAAACGGAGTTTTTTCGTCAAAATCGCGGCAAAACGGAGGGTTTTGCGTCAAAATCGGCGGCAAAACGGATTTTCGTCAAAATTGTAAAGAAAAAGGTTTTAGCGCAAAAAAACGTTAAAAAAACTATTTTGCGACAAAATCCGTTATAAAAAAGCATTTTTAAAGTCAAAGCGAGGAAAATAAAATTAGCAGAAAAATCTTGAATTTTGAAACCGTTAGTGACAAAACACAATCATTTTAATTAGGAACAGGATACTCGCACACCTGCAGCCTCTTCTCTGGCCCCCTTGGGGACACAGGGGCTGGAATTCAGTGCTGCCCCCTGGACTCCCAATATGGTTCCCGCTCCCTGCAGAAAAGAGCATGCTGAGCTCAAGCAGGGGCTTCACTAAATTTTTAACCAAAAGGGAATCTTTTCTCCTTTCCCTGCATAACACTTTATGGCAGCTTCCTGAGTTTGTGCAACCCAGAGCGAGAACTTCTCTGAAGGGGAAGGGCTCCTAACACAGGAATTTTTATGGGCTCTCTTTACCCCCACAATCAAAATTACACAAAAAGGATAAAAAGATGATGAAATCACACACATTACGCAAAAAAAAAAAAATTGCTTCACAACCCCTTTTAATAAAAGCTCTGACCCCCCAATTTCCCTAACTCTGACTCTCTCATAGAGGTGCATTTTTTTACTGTAGAAAAATGGTAACACAGGCTTTTTTTACACCTTATGAACAATAATCAAGAAATTTTAGGTAAACAAAAATTATTTTTTGGATAAAACCCCCCTTTGAACAAAAAAAACTTTTGAACACAAAAAATACTAATAAAGGGGGGGGGGGGGAATAAAGAAAAACGCTGCAGAAGGGGGGAATAACCGTTTTAAACAAAAACGCCTGAAAAACATTTTTTGGAGTCTATGAAAGAATTTGTTTTGAGAAATAGTTTTTGCCTCCTCAACCCCTGCATAAAGACCTCACATCTGATCTCATTTTTTTCCAGGAGAGAACCCCTCTACACAAACTTGGGTGGTGGCAAAGCGGTGACCACAGGGGGAACATCTCTAACAATGTCAGGGTATAAAGGAATTGCCTCAGGCACAGTCGTTTTTTATGAAAGGTTTTTAACGCTTTTATTCTTGAGAGCAAGTGTAAAATTTAGTGTAATATGGCCCCGGTTTGGGGGCGGAATTTTTTCCCCTGCGGGAACACTTTCCCGCTCCCTTCTCCAAATACTTTTTTTAAAATTAAACTCCTATCTGAAGATATGGGGCAGTAGCACTGACAAGACCCAATTCCTTTTGCTCTTGGCACTGCATTGAACTAACTGGACCAATTTATTATATATTTTTGGGAGTTGAAGTCGGTCCATTTTTGTAACGACTCCGACTCCACCAAAATGGACTCTTACTCCATAGCACTGGTCATATCTTCAGTGCTGTCTCATGAAAGATGTAATACAATATTTACAAATATGTGAGATGTGAATATTGTTAGTCTTTCTACAGTGCTGTAGAATATGTTTCGCTGTGTAATTAATGGTACATAAAATAACCACATTAATCTCAAGTTTTCCTTTTTAATAATTTATGTATTTGTTAAGGGGAACACTTGTTTTTATATTCGCATTCGCTTTTATCTACCATTTTGTTTTACTTTTACTTTGTTTCCTCATTTACTGCTTTGTTTTTCCGTTCAAAGAAAACATTTAAAAATTTTTATTTTAACAAGTAGAAAAAAAAAAAGCAGGCTCACAAATGTTTTTGGGGGGTTGCATATTGCCTTTGATGATAACATTGCTGTTTTCATAGGGACCATTTTTCCCCCCCCCCACGAACTTGGAAAAGGGTATGAAAGTTTTTTTTTCCGACCTTTTGGCCGGGATCCTTTCTTCATCCCAGAGGCAGTCTCGGGGCCCAAAAGGCATCAAGGTTTCCAGGAGGCTCTGAGAGAAGATCACAGGGTAAGCGCTTTCCAAGCAGTTCCTCAGTTCATACTGCTGTCATCAGCTGAGATTTTATAGTCAGATTCATTTCATAGAAGTGATTGTTAGCTTGGGTGCAGGGGCGAATACCACGATGACTGCCCAGGTTCTAACTTTTCTTTCCCTATAGTATAATCCACAGCTGTCCTCCTACGGTCCTATTATAGTGTAACACTCATTAATACTGTTCTATTAACAGTTTCAGCTACCTAGTGAGGGCCCCTAAATTTCACTTCAGGGACGATGTACTAGTTTTAGTATGTTGACCCCACCGAAAGTTGTTCCTATAACCCCGGC